>CM052158.1:12734630-12895704 GCA_028455555.1 Augochlorella aurata | reverse complement strand
GTCGTCGTCGTCGTCGTCGATTCGCTGCTACAAGAAATGAACGTCGAGAAATCAAAAAAACTATCGGAGAGGCGCAGCGGGTCGCGGAAGGCCGCGACAACGTCCAAGAACCAGCGAGAACGGTTCGTCGGCCGACGCCGAAGATACGCGTTTCTTTTGGATTACCTGCCGAAATTTGAAACGAAGGCGTTCGTGCAGGCCGCTAGACAGACTCGAAAGTGGTTCAGACTCGTACGTGTCGTGATTCTATCGGTGTGTCGGGCAACGAGAAATGCTCGGTCCGCAGAAACAGTGGCGTAAAGTCGAACGCGATGAATTAGACATTAGACGTTAGACGTTGGACGCGCGACACGAACGTATCATCGGTCGTGCTCCGTTCTATACGAATCGAATCGAACAAACGCGCGAACACGATGCCAAGAATGGAGTACTTTCGCTGTAGCTTCCATGGTTTCGACGATGCGACGATTTACCGACGGAATCGCGACGCGACGCGACGCGACGCGACGCGACGCGACGCACAGTGGGGTACTTGCTCGATTTCGCTGGTGAAACCTCGATTTTGTCGAACTCGTCGTAGCTGGAAAAGACGAGCATGTGCAAAGGGATGTGGCCATTTATACGTGTTCGGGCCTTCCACGATCGTACGCTATTCGTGCCTTTTTCCATGTCTCCTCCACTTTTTCGTACGTGAACTCAGAATTCGAACGTGGATGGATGCCAGCGTTTAGAAAGAAAGTCGCGTTTCTACGAAAAAGTCGGGATTCGCTGAGGGGGAATCACGATTACTCGACGACTTATTAACCAATTAGATCGTTATGTTTGTCTTTGAGCGTTTTCAATTTCTTTTACATGTTTCTTGAACAACTATACAGCATTCGTACGATCCAAATGACAAGAATATTTATTTGAACGTTTAAATTGATTCACGCTGTGCTAAAGTATCGCGAACGAATAAGTAATACAAGTAATGTTTCGAATATTTTATTAATAATTTTGCTTTGTTTATAATTCTAATTTGTAAGCTGAGCCAGCGAAATCGACGGGGTACCCCCCACTGTACGACGCGAGAAAATCGTTGGATTCGCAGAGAAAGCGCTGACTCGTCGAAACGAGATCCACCGCAACGATCCCAATGATCCCGGTGATCCCACAGGGAACGATGGTTTTGACGCAATCGATGAATCGACGAAACGATGATGGAGTTTTCTCCGGATACGGAGCGGTCGCGGGGCTCTCGCTTCCGTTTTCTCTCCCGCTTTCTCGACTATAGGCTATAGACTCTATAGACTCTATAGACTATATAGACTATATAGACTATAGACTGCCGAGCTTCGGCCCGACACGTTTCACGTTCACGTTCACGTCCACGTCCGCGTTCACATTGGCCGTCTCCCTCCGATACGTGGTTCCTAGGCCCAGCCGTTTACCCACTTATCCGCCGAACCGTTTCCGCGCGCATCTGCCTAGCCTCGTCTGCGTTGTCTCTCCTCGACTCGATCGTATCCTCGACGCTTATCGGTTCTCGCCGCCGATATCGCCACCGATAACATTTCAAACGTTATCGTCGAATACGAACGTTGCAGCCGCGCGAGGTCCGATTCGAGAAACGCGATCCTCGATGGTTCTGGAGCAAGTGCCGAGCAGCGGTCTAACGCGAGGCGGTCCTCTCGCCAAAAGGCGAGCCTGCCTTCTCTTTCCCGTTCCTTTTCCCTACTCTGTTGCTAGATTCTTCGGAGAACCAAGTCCCGATTGTTGCTACGTCGGACCGGGTCGCGCTCGCCTTCTCCGAGCATCCTTTCTTCCAACGAGCAGCCTTCGACGCTCGAGAGAGCCGGAGGATCCACCGTGGTCGGGAACCGTCGTCTGTCCTGCCGTCGGAGTCGTTCCGTTTCTATCGGCTCGATATTGGCTCGCGGCAGATTGCTCGTTCGTCGCGTTTCCACGCGTATGACAGATCGCGCTTCTGGAATTACTCGGAAACCGGTTCGAGCGTAGCCGCGCCTCTCTAAGCGTTTTGCCTTGCCCTGTCCCTTTCCCCGTCCCGGTCCTGCACTACCCGTCCTCGTCGCTTTGCTTCCGCGTTTTCAACACCGTCGTCGGAGTCGAACCGACAGTTCCGGATTATGAAAATTGAGCGTTTCGCGGGTCCGAGACCGAGAGCTCCGTGACCGTCGACGACCTCGGCAGAGATCGGGTCGAAGAAGAAGCAACGGCGGCGGCAGCGCCGTTTCGCGATCGCTCTCATTCCTTCGTTCTCGCGACCGATTCTGATGCGATCGAATTGCTTTCAGAGGACCGAGCGACTAACCACTTTCGCCCACTTGTCGGATTTCGTGGTGTACAAGATCGCGAACGCGAAGGGGCCCTTCCGCGCTCCCTTCGAGTGGGGCCTGTGCCTGAAACCGTCCAACACCGGAGAAACCAAAAGCACCGTGGCCGGAGAATCCTGCGTCAAGGTGGTTGCTTTTCAAACGGAACGATCCCGCGTTTGCTGGCTCACGGCCATGAGACTCGCCAAGGTAACAGGAATATCCCGTTGTCGCTCTTCTCTCTATCGGCCCTTAAACTTCCCATCTATAAACCATAGCGCGCAATAAGCGATATCGCCTCTTCGTTGCCAGCCTCCGCCGGCCTCATTCGTTTCTGTTTTCGCAGTACGGCAAGCAGCTCAGGGACAACTACAGAGCCTACAAGAACAAACAGTGCGAGCAAACCAGCGGGGATAGCGGGAAGGAGCGATACTCTTCCTACAATGTGTCCAACGTGAGTGTCCGGCGTCGATCGTTCGGCAGAACAACTCGCGCTAAAACGAATCGGCGAACCAACGCGAGATTTCCTCGGCCTCCTCCAGGCCCTGTGCCCCATGCCCTATTCCATGCCCTATTCCATGCTCTGTGCCCCAGGCCCTAGGCCGTTGTTGCTACGCGCAACTGGCTATCGATCATCCGGAGGATGAGCGACGCGCCGCTTTGCACCGCGCCGCGCCGCATCTCGTCGCATCGTATCGCACAGTTTCCTGCGACTCGAGACTGAAATCAAAACCGAAATCGATACGAATCATCCGATCACGCCGTTCCTCGTTTTCCAAAGTCGTCGATCGAGCGAAACCAATCTTATTCACCTTGTTTCCTTCCGGCCCGCGCTCGCGTTGCCCGTTTCTCGTTGCGCGGCGCGATTACGGATTACGGATTACGGATTACGGATTACGGTGCTCGCGTATCTCATCGACAACGATCTCGGTCGCTCGGACGGGGTCGGTCGATTTCGCGCGCCTGCGCCTCGACAACCTTGACATTGAACGATGTCTCTCTCTCTCTCTCTCTCTCTCTCTCTCTCTCCCTCTCTTCCTCCCTGTTGCGACGGAGGGTCTCTGTCGGAGCTTCGACGGAGCTCGACGCCGCCGGTGGATTCTAGATTGCCGAGTATTCATTCCTTTCCGGAACGTTGATCTGTTCCGACCGAGCATGGAAGCTGTTCCCGCATCCCCGGGCAATCTTTCCCTCTCCTGCGTCGCCTTTCCGCGACCCATCTTTCCGATGATATCGCGAAGCCGAGAGGTATCGTATTCGGTATTTTGAATAACGGGTAACGGGCGCCGACGCCGCTCGAGCGATCGTTTGCGTAGAGCTGCGAAAACCTCGCCGGATGGTAATCGCTGCTCGGTCCTCGGTTCGCGAAACCGGCTCGCAGGGAAATTGTAAACGAATCGGCTGGACGCGTTTTCATAGGAGTCGGTGCGGTCGCTCGTGGCCATGGACTTCACGGGAAGCGTGGGAAGGATCGTGGACGATCCGAAGGAAGCAAAGGGTATCGCGGAGAGCGAGGGGATCGATTGGAGGCGGACCTGGAGGCCGTTCTCGAGACCGCCGCCGGGCTGCGCGGTGGTCAGACTGCACGGACTCGACGACGGGATCCACGTCTTGCAGCCGTGGTTTCACAGGGGACTCAAGAGGGACATTGCGGCGGCGATCGTCAGGGATCACGGATCCGTCGACGGGTAAGAGAGCGAGATTCTATCCGAAACGATCCGATCGCGGTCGCGACAGCGATCGAAACGATCCCCTCTATGACTTACAGTTTCGCGTCTCGGTGGTTTGCAGAGTGTTCCTGGTTCGCGAAAGCAAGAGCAACTTGGGAGCGTACGTGCTGACCTACAAATACAGCGACAAAGTGTTTCACGCGCAGATACAGCCGGTAAGATTGTTCGCTCCGCCGCGATCCGACACGCGTCGAGGCGAAAAGAGCTCCGCTAAAAACGACCGGACGCCGTTTTGTTTCAGGTTTTCGACGAGCGATGCAACTGCTGGCTGTACACGCTCGACAAGGGAGTAACCAAGTTCTACGACCTGCTGCAGTTGATCGCGTTCTACCAGCTGAACGCGGGCTCGTTGCCCACGAGGCTGACGCATTACGTGCAGAACGTGGTCCCGGCGGCGTCCCTGCCGATCGCTGACGACGGCGGAGCGTCGCCATCGTCTCCCACGCCGCCTTCGCCGCCGTCGCCGCCGTCGCCCCCGTCGCCCGTGACGCCGCCGTCGCCGACGGAGACCGCGAACAACCGGACCGAGAGCTTCGCGAGCCACGAATCCATCCGAGGATAGGGTTTCGGGCGGCCCGATAGCCTCGAACGGCCCTCCGGGAACGCTTCGACGCGATCGGGTTGCTGGAGTTTGTGCCTCTGCAGTTACAGCAAGTGGAGTCTGTGAGCTGCAGGTTACAGGCTGCGACGCGCCGGGAGCGCGTGCACCCGAGGACGGCGAACCGACTCTAGCCGGCGCCGCTTTTGCGTCGCGCTGCGTTGCGGTGGCTAGCGCGTCGGACGTCGAACGCTTTCGGTCGGTCGGAAACACGAAAGCGACGATCATCACCGTTTTTCACCGTTGCGCCAGAGTCGCTGACCGGACGCGCACCGGTAGCGGTTCGTGGAACTTGCTCGAAATCTGAAAAATCTATCTCCGAGTCTACGAAATCTACGAAATCCATGAAATCCATGAAATCCATGAAATCCATGAAATCCATGAAATCCATGAAATCTACGAAATCCGTGAAATTGCCGAGATCCAGCGACCCCGTCTGTCTAGTTGCCGCGGCGACTTCTCCGTCTCCGACCGACGTTTTCCTGCGACGATCGATTCTCTCGGGGACGCGACGCTCGCGCGTGCTCTACGGTTCGAAGAATCGACTTTGATAGCGGTTAGTCAATCTCGATTTTTGTTCCGTTGGCCGCGCGACGTCAGTGTCCGCGCGCGCGCGCGCTCTCGTCAACGGGACCCGGAAAAGTTGTCGGACCGCCTAGCAGGCACACTCTCGTCAACGCGCGGTACACGGACCGACGTATCGTTTGCAACTTACTTTTCCGCTTCGTCTTCTTCGTGTCCGGTTCTCGGCTGTCGTTATCATCATTATTATTATTATTACTGTTATCGTTGTTGTTATTATTATCATTGTCGTTGTCGCTTTGTTAACATTGGGGCGACGCTCGCGCCTACAGCAACGATGATAATAACGACGATTACGGTTACGACTACAATTATGGTTATTATTACTATTGCTACAAACCGATTATCGTAGATACAAATCGTTACAATGATATATATATTTTGTACGAACAATAACGGAAAGTTGTACCACGACGCGACTCCGTGCGGCCAGAAGATCGAGAGACACCGAGTGTTGTGCTCGATCCGACGCGACGTTCGATAAAAGATTAATAAAGCGCGGACACGCTGTCAAGCTCGCACCGTCTAGTTGTTGGTTTCACCCTGAGCCGTAGCTTCGACCGTCGACGTTCCGGGCGGTTGCGGAGGGTCATGGCTGTTCCTCGATTTCGAGCAAACACCGTGAACGCGCGCCGGCGTCGTCGAGCGATCCTCGCTCGTCGCAACAGGTAAGTTGCGTTAACTTCGAAGACGATTCGATAGACGAGTCGAGTCGAGCTAAGCAGCGACCGACGAACAGGTAACAATCGCCAGCGGGACCGTGGATGCCGGGGTGGGGCTAGCGGGAGGGAGAGGGGAACTCGACTCGGTTGGTGTTGGCGTTGGTGTTGGCGTTGGTGTTGGTGTTGAAGCGGCGGAGAGGCGGAGCAGCGGAGAGATGGCGAGGTGGGATTCAGATTCAGGTGCGCTGCAGGCGGTAGTGGAAGGAAGCAAGGTGGTAGCCTGGTAGCTCGCAGGGCTCTCGGCTCTCTTCTCGTCTCGGCCCGCGATCGACAGTTTACCGCGAACGCTCGAGGAGAGGCGACGCGTTTTCCTTTCTGGGATCGTCGACGATATGCGAGCGCCCGTTGCTCGTCGGACGACCCGAACGAGTTTGCCGATCTCGGACCAACCGACGCTCAAGTAAGAAAACGTGCTCGAAGTTCGGCCGCGAAATCGTTGGAACGGAAGCGGGCCGCCGAATCGGTTGCGCGTCGACGTGGGCGCAGGCGCGTACGATCCGTGGGATCGAAGACGAACCGACGGCGAAACCGATTCCGCCATCTCGAAGCGATCGTTCCGTCCAGGCGTTGATGTTCTCGCAAATGTTCGCGACTCGTCGCAGCTCCAGGCTTCCTGGAATTCGCAGCACACGGCTGTCGGCGGTGGTAGAGTGTCGGTACGCGGTGCTCGCACGCGCTCGCAAAGTCGAAACCGGTCGGACGACATTCCTGTTCGCGATCGACCACCGGCCAGCCACGATCCGATCTCTCCGTAGTAAAACCGTTTCTCGATTCCCTGCGTTTCCGTTCGAGTTCGAGGCGTCGCGCGTCGCGTCGCGTCTCCTTCCACAGACGCTTCGTCTCGAGTCTCGACGCGTGTCCTTGCGACGATCCACGTCCATGCGTCGATCTGGTACCGCGAGGTGCCAGGCACGGCTGCAATTTCTGACGCCCTCTCCGATTCTGCATACTTTTTACGAGGATATTTCCAGCATCGCGACGCGAGTGAGCCAGCGAAACCAGGGGGGCCGAAGCCCCCTGGCCGGAGATCGAAAGACTAGCCGATGGGCGGAGAGCGCGCTCGGGGACGGCAAAGTATCGCCACGGCGACGCAGTTACCTGGCGAGTCGCGCCACGTAGCGACGCATCGGTATTTCCGAGAGAGGAACGGATCGAAGATACGACGCGAGCGATCGAAACGCGGCGCGACTCGATTCGAGGAGAAACGTGTGGTTGGCGAACGAACGAACGACGCGAGGATCGTTCGAGGCTGGTTCGGAGCGCGATATCGGCCGGTGACTCACGGCCAGCGTCTTTCCTCGGCCGGGTTTCCGATCGGAGGCTCCGTCTCTTTCGCGCGCGTCTTTCCTCGCTACTCCGATCCTTTCTCGCGCGTATCCTTGGCCGAGCCGAGCTCGATTTTCTAAGGGGATTTTCGAACGCGCGACAGTTTCAGGACAAACATGGTTCTCCGCGAAGACGTTCCGGTGGATCGCCGTTGAGAGAGGCGAGGCTTGCGAGGCCGGCGTCGCTCGAGGAGGCGACATGAGCGTCGAGACTCTCGCCGCGGGGCTTCTGCTCGCGGGAATCGCGGGATTCGCGGGCCCGGCGGCCGAAGGAATGAACACGCGCAGGGAAAACTGCGGCGACGTCTGTCCCGTCACGGAATATTGCAACAAGCACAACAACCTGTGCACGCCGTGTTCCCACATCTGCGACGAGGACAACTACTTGGAGAAGGAGTGCAACGCTTATTGTCGAGGTAACAGCCCCGGAACAACTATGGGGCTCTCTCTAATTCTGGCAGCTGGCGGGGAACGACGACCACCGCGTCCTCGTCCGCGAACCTCGCGCGCGTCGTGTCCGCGTTTCGAGATCGATCGAAAGAAAGAAAGCGAACGCAGCTAGTAGGCCAACCTCTGCCCGAGAAGCATGCACGAAGGCATAGGCCCGAGTCCGTTGACTTTACACCTGACCACCGTCCGTCCCTCCGTCGATTTCCCACACGCCACACGCCACAAGGCACAAGGTACAAGGCGCGCGGCACACGCGAACGCGCTCGATGACTCATCCCTGCGCCTGCCTGCCTGCCTGCCCGGCCCCCTGTCTGCCCGTCTACCTGCCTCTACCTGCCTCTCTCTACCTGCCTGCCCACTTGTCCTACCAGCAGCCTAGCCGACTGCCGTTCCTCTCGCTATCCTCCTCTTCCGTTCGCGTCCCGCCAAACGGAGAAAGTCGCGGACGAGTACTCGCCAGCTACCCGAAATTTCTCCGCATCCGACCGTCTAGAAACGCTCGACCACGATTTCTATTCCAGTGTACCTGCTGGCGCGCGTCGAACGCCAATACGAAGATTTACGAAGTAAGTAGAGCCGGCGAAGCCGATGGCAAGTAGAACGCGATTCGTCGACGCATCGTCGGCCTCGACAAACAATAAGAAACGTTCCTCCCGACCGACAGGTGAAGTGAGCAGGCTGCGGGACTTTTCGACGGCGGCGATCGTGGTGGCGTTCGTCTCCCTGGCGGCGGTGGCGTGCCTGCTGGCGAGCAGGTTCGTCCGATGGAAAAGCATCGGAGGCGCTTCGCGCCGACTCTTTCCCGGAGCATGGCGGAAGGTGAGTGTCCGGTCGAGGCGACCGACCCTAGAGAATATACTCTCTCGCGTTGACCGCGACCTTTGTCTTTCGACCTTTCAGAAATCGCCGGCGAACAAGAGCAACAATCACGAGAACAACAACAAGACCACGGACGACGCGGAGTCGGCCGGCTACAGGCGAAACGGCCCTAAACTGGTGATGCCAACGATCAGCGCGACCGTGGCACCGTCCCGAGATCCCGGGATGGAGAATCGCATCGAGAATCGGATCGAGAATCGAACCGGAAGTCGAATGGAAAATCAGGCTGGAAATCGGAGCGGGCAGGGTCAGGGACGCGCGAACGAGACTTCGGGGAGCTCCGCCGCGGCCGACAACGGCACACCGAACACGACCACCACGACCCTGTCCCTGTCCGGAAGACATCCGAGCGAGGACACCACCCTGGACTACGCGTACGACAATCCCGCCATGACACCCAGCCCCGTGTCCGTTCAGATCCGGAGAGATCGCGAGAGTTCGTTTTGACCTTGATTAGGAAGGTATCGCCGGTCAGCGGGATCGAAGCCGATACGGAATTGTACATAGCGCGTAGACACTAAACGACCTACGGATAGCGTAAGGTGCGAGTAATCGAGTAATCGAGTAATCGAGTAATCGAGTAATCGAGTAGGCGCATCGCCGCGCCTCTCGAGTCCTTATCAACTGTTCCGTCCATGGAAATGACAGAAGGCCTTCGGAGCGAAGTCTCGGGGCCCTCCGGCGTCGGGCGTCGAGGAGGGCGCGCTTCGCATAGGTCGGCGCGGGCGCGGATCGGACGTCGATCCTACGATGGTCTCCGAGATCGACGCGACGCGGAACGCGCAGCTGCTGGCTCAACTCGACTGCTCAACGCTCAATCAATTTTAATCTCCCTCGTCTTTCGAAATTCTGCGCGTTCCGCCTTCCGCGTTCCGTCGACGCGCGACCCTCGCCGCCCTTAGGATAAGTTTCGTTTTATCGAATTTGCACCGGTTTCGATTCTTTTCGTCGTCGTACGGAGAGAGTCGACGTCTTCCAAGAGCGAATTCCTCGATGCGACAACCTCGAGAACTCGAGTCGAGTTCTCGGAAGGATTCGCGCGTTTTCTTCTTATCGTAGGCGTTAACCTTTCGCGGTTATTTATTCGTTTTAAGTCGTTGTCTCAAGGTTTCGTCGCGTCTGTTGTCGGTTGCGCAAAGTCGCAGTTCTGTTAGAAACCTGGAAGTCTGGAAATACACGAACGCGCGCACCTGTCCGAAAAGATCTCTGTTACCGTGATCTCGATCCTCCTCTCCCTCGGCGTGGAGCCGACTACTCGAGAGTCCCTAAGGCTGCAAGTCGGACCGGGCGGACCGATTCGCGATCGACGGCGACCGAGAGGAAGCCTCGAGCGGTATCGTCACCGTCTGATTCGACGAGCCGGCATGCGGCGATCTCGACATCACCAGCTCCCGCGTGTTCTTCTCCGGTTTGATCAGCACCACGTAGACCTTTGGCAGGAAGAGGCAGAGCAGCTGCACCAGACCGTTCAGCGACAGCGAGAGCGCCAACGTGATCGCCCTGACCACGTTGCTGGCCGAGGCCAGGTAGAGGGGCACGAACGCGAGCCACAGCACGATCGTCGCGTAGTTCGCGAACCCGATCAGCCGAGTCTCGTTGAATCCTTCCGGGCACTTTCTGGTCTTGATCGCGTAGAACGTGGACGCCACTGGAACGCCGCGAGCCATTCCGTCGGATTAAAGCCGTGTTTTCGGGACTCGATCGCGAACAAGACTTACCCGTCAGCACGAACGGATACGCCAAGCCGATCACGTACGATCCGTCCTCGGATCCGCGGCAGATTCTGACGTTCGCTTCTCTGCTCGGGTAGGAGTTGGTCACCGACGGCGGCTCCCTGAGCAGCCAAGCCGCGTCGAACGCGACCTCCGCGAGCGTCAGGATGCCCGCGATCGTCAGCTGCGACCTCGGGCTGGTGAACCTGCGATCGAGACGCGCGCGAATGAAATCGCCTCTGCGAGCAAACGAGCTCTCGTCGCTCTCTTTCGCTCTCGTACCGTCGCTTTCGCGGGCTCGGACCAGGGTCGTTGAATATCCGGTGGATCCTGTTGATCTTGGTAGCCAGCGCGGCGTAGCAGAGCGTGTAGCAGAATCCGATGCCGAAGCGGACGACGGCGCAGCTGGCGGTGCTCGGCTTGGCGACGATCGCGAACGTGATCGAGAAGCTGGCGAGCGCGCCGACCAGCAGCAGAAACGACAACTCGCGGCCGGAGGCTTTGATCATCGGCGTCTCGCGATACCACCAGAACACCGAGAAAACGAAACCGGTCAACCATATGCCTGCGGACACCAGAAGAACGAACGAGGGACGAGCGCGTGGAGGAGAGAAGGCGCGTCGAGGCTTACCGAGAACTGCAACCGCCATGGCGGCGATCGCCCACGGGTTCGAGTGGTCGACGAACTGCTCGGGAATCGGCTCGCAGCCGGTGCCGTTCGCGGTGGGCCGGGTCCCCGGCGCGCAGTCCTCGCACCTGTGCTCGTCGACCCGGTAGCGGTAGAGGCCGCAGCTCTGACACCTCCAGCAGCACGGGTCCTCCTTCGCTCGCACCATGATCCGATCGGAGCCGCACGGCCGCGAACAGGAGGACGCTGGGAAGTCCGTCTCCCCTCGGAACCGCATCTTCTCGCGGTCCAGCCGAAGCTCCGCGCGCCCTTGCTCGTTCGCTGCGCCGACACGGAAACCGATATAGACACGGAAACGCTCCCTGCGCGACGGACGCATCCGATCAGCTGTCGACTTACGCGTGTAATTCCCAACGATCGTCCACCGATACGAGTCGTTCGAGGTCCGTCGAAAGTTCAGAATCGAGTATCTCGGCGGCCCGTCCACTTGGTTCACGAATTCGAATCCGTAGCCGGACTCGTCTACGACCCGCCCGGAAACGGAAAACTTTCAAATCTCGAAATCGCGGTCGCTTCCGGTTACGATAGACTTACCCGCGAACGACACGTTGGAGAGATATCGAGAAAACGTTTCTCCGTCCATGGATCGCATTCGTTCGCAAATGCCGTGGTATCCTGGGCCGCAGCTGTCCGCCTGCGCGTCGCGCAGAGCGTAAGCCACCGCGTAGACCGCGTCTCGGACGAAGTGCAGGAATCGTCGTTGCTTGTACCCGTTGGATCGATCGATTCGGAGGTTCGGATCCGCGCACCCTTCCTCGGAGGCGGGCATCCCGCTCGAGTAGCCGCAGCCGTGGTACTTGTACCAGAATTCGCGGAACCAAGGATTCAGTTTCTCGTGCACGAGCGTCAAGCCCGTGAAATATTCGTCGAAGCCCGAGAGCGGGGCGTAGAGGGGCTGCACGGCGAGCGCTCCCTCCATCTCGAGCACGCTGCTCTTCCGTTCTTCCTCGATTCGATCCGGCCAGGAGTCGCTGCCCAACCAGACGAACTTCGAGTGGAGACCCATGCGACTCGCCGCCTCCAGCACGCGCAGAGTCGCCGACTTCTCCGCGAACAGCACCACCACTGGAAACGGCCGATAGCGAATAACGCGGATGTCGAACGAGCAGCGAAACGGTCCGCGATCGGTTTACCTCGGACGTCGGTTTTCTCGACGATGCTGTGGACCACGTCGTCGTAATCTCGGTCCGTGAACCGGTCCTCTTTGATTCTGTGCGGGGCGGTGAAGCAGATCGAGTACTCGCTCGCCAGAGAGATCAGCGTCTCGTATCCGTGGTCGCCGTACTCCGAGTCCGAGTAGACGATCGACGCGTACGACCACTCGAACCGTCTGTCGGGAGAGAACGTTCTCGTTCGTTTTCGGTCGCCAAATACGGAATCCGACCACCTCTGTCGTACTCACCGAAGTATCTCGAGCATGGCGCGGGCTTGATTCACGTCGCTCGGTACCGTCCGGAAGAACTGCGGAAACCTTTCTTTGCTGCTCAAGAACGGCGACGTGGCCATGTAGGAGATTTGCGGGATCGAGAAGAGCGTCAGCACCGACGCGACCTGCGAGAACCCAACGAGTTCAGCTAATCGCGGTCGTACGAGTTTTATGTAGGGTGGGTGCGCGGCCCCTATCGGAATGAAAAAGCTCTCACCTGAATGGTGACCGAACTCGATTGCGCCCCGAGCACCGCGATCACGTCGTCGAATCCTCCGTTCATGAACCTCGGAGCGCTTCGATCCTCGCATCGGAACTCTTCTTCCCCGTGCCGACTGCCGCGCGCGATCGAACCTACCGCAGGAAACACGGCCGAGTATATCGGCTAGGAAACTTGTTCTCGGTCCTTTGCTCGTACGTAAATAACCGTACCTTTCACAAAGTAGAACGCCTGTTCCAGCGCGTAGCTCGGGTTGTCGCAGGTATCGAAGGCCAGCGCGCCGAGTCGTATGCCCGGGAGTATCGCGGGATCCTCGTTGATGCGTTCAACGGTGTACAGCATGGCCTCCAGAGGTTGAACTCCGTCCTCGATCTGAAGCCGAAAGAAACTGAACGATGGAACTTGAACGGAAAGAGAAACAGGTCGCGCGCGGCAGCTTCCTCTCTCACCTGGATCTCGCCGCAACTGTTGCCTCCGCTGCCTCTGCGGTGGACGGGAAACAGGCCGCCCAAGATAACGTGCCCGGTGATGTTCGCGTAGGCGACGCTGCCTTCGACGTGCGATCGGCGCTCGAGACCCGATAACAACGAGGAGAGGAGCGCGATCCTCAGTACCCCGACCATCGTTCTATTCCGTTGCATTCGCGGTTGCCGTTGCCGCGAGTTCCCGTATCGCACGAGTACCATGAGACGAGCCAGCCCTTGCAATCACTGCGAATGGAAGGACGCGACGCGACGCGTCTCGGCCGCTTTCGAGGCGAGGATGCGACGAGATTGCACGATGCCCGACCGCACCGCTGAAACAGACCGGGAGTGGTCGTTTCCGTTTTTCCTCCTGAACCGCGCGAGCGGGGGAAATCGATCACGGAAAGTAGCATTCCGTGGGAGGAAACCAACCCGAGAACCGGCCGACACGGGAGAGAAGGTAAACGGATCGGCCGCGAGCAAACAGGGGCACGGAAAGAGCAATTCCGCTAAACGGTCGACGTTTGTCCTGTCACCCTCCGTCCGCACATGCCACGCGGCGTTTTAGAGCTTTCAGGCTTTCGCAATCTCAGGTGTTTGTGAGCCGCTACTACGCTGCTACTAGCCGCCGCGGATCGCGATCGCGATCGAGTTCGAGTCGAAGCAAGCAACGCGTTCGAAAATTCCGAGCCGCGACGACGGACACGCGACGGACACGCGACCGACGCGAGCATGCTGGGTCGAAGAGAGAACGAGGACGAGACGGGTCCAGAGGAGAGACACGCTCGGCGGAGGCAGCGACGGAGGAAGCGGAGTGGGAACGCTAACTAGAGATTCTGCAATTATTCAATCGGCTCCCCAAGCGAGGATCGCGCAAACGTCCGGGTCGCATACGGTTTCGCGGCTCGGGATCCTATCGACGAGGAGACGTAGTGCCTCCGTCGTGTCGCTTTGCTCTCGCGCGAATCGATCCGGTCAAAGTGCATCGGTCCCGTGTCGATCTCGCGATCTTCGAGCATCGAGCAGACTGCAACGCGAAGGGAAGATCGTGGCCGTAAGCATGGCCGACGGCGGCGAGGACGCTGCTCGGAAGTCGTTCGACCTGATCGATTCCGCGGTGTTTGCGGGAATGCTGGGAATTTCCGCGATCGTCGGAGTCTATTACGCGTACAAATCGAGAAAAAACGCGGACGCGGTTCGCGAGTACTTGGTGGGCGGGCAAAACATGTCCATCTTCCCCATAAGCATGTCTTTGATAGCCAGGTAGGAGTCGGGAATCGGATCATCTCCTCGAGCGCAACCAGAATGAATTCCGCGATGTCCGATTTTCAGTTACATATCGGGGATATCGATCCTCGGGCTACCTGCCGAGATGTACGTGTTCGGCACGCAATTCTGGTGCGGGGTGATCTCGGACTCGTTCGTATCCCTGACGATGGCCTTCGTCTATCTGCCGGTGTTCTACGGTCTCGGGATCACTTCTTCCTACGAGGTAGTACTCGCTGCATGCTCCGTTCCCCGGGATTTCGATCTCGAGGCATCGGCGATCTGCTGCGGCAGGCGACAGGCAAGTAGGTAAATGGAGAAAATCGGCACTGATCACGCGCGTACCCCGGGCTTTCAGTACTTGAAGCTGAGGTTCAACGATGCCGTCCGTCTAATGGGTTCCGTGATATTTCTGATCAAAATGGTGAGTAGTGGCCGCGACGAGCGAGCAAGCGGCGCGCACATCCAAATTCAAGGACGGATTGTCGTCGTAGCTACTGTACATCCCACTGGTGATATACGTCCCCGCGCTGGCGTTCAATCAAGTGACGGGCATAAATTTGCACGCGGTCGCCCTGCTGGTCTGTGTAGTTTGCATATTTTACACGACCCTGGTAAGAGAAGGAGGCGAGTCGCGGATCCGCTAATCGAACCGCCGTTCAATCCGCGTAATGGCGGAACCGCGTGTTCCAGGGCGGCCTGAAAGCTGTCGTATGGACAGACGCTATTCAGACCATCGTGATATTCGGAGGTGTGATCATCGTTGCGGTTTACGGAACGCATCGAGTAGGCGGGATCGATCTCGTCTGGCAGAGAAATCTCGACACGGATAGAATCGAGTTTTTCAAGTAAGAAACACGCTGGAAACTCTGGAAACGCTGGAAAAAAGCTAGAAACCTTTGCCGCCGCGAATTTGCCTTTTTGTTTGCGCTTCCGGTTGTCTGAACTGCTCGATTATTCCGACCCCCAGCATGGATCTGAATCCAACGACGCGGCACACCTTCTGGTCCGTGGTCGTTGGCAACTACTTGAACTGGTTGGCGTCCTGTTCGGTAAACCAGGCGATGGTGCAGCGATGCTTGGCGATGCCGAACCTGAAAATGGCAAACGCGTAAGCGAGAACACGTCTCTTCGCGCGGTTCGACGCTCTCCTTTATTTTATTTATTATAATTTCGTCTACCTTCCATGTTCTTTAGAACGATCGCGATAATGGCGATCGGCATAATAACCATCGTCTCGTTGTGTTGCTACACCGGTCTGGTCGTGTTTGCAGCATTTTACGATTGCGATCCAGTCTCAACCAAGGTAACATCGCGGTACCACCGCTCGCCTCTCCTACCGTTTCTTCTCTGTTTTCGGCTTCTTTTTATCGGCCTGTTCTCCAGCTTGTTTTGCTCGCGCCATTCAACGCGATTCGTTCCAGCAAATAGGTAAATCGGATCAGCTGTTGCCTTTCTACGTAATGGAATTGTCCACCTCGATCCCCGGACTGCCGGGCCTGTTCGTCGCCTGCGTGTTTAGCGCAGCCCTCAGGTAAGCTCTCCCCGAGGCTTCTCGCCTCGGCCTGTCGGCGGTCAACGGCCGAGTCAGCGTCCACGTTTCGTTGCAGCACCATGTCCACCGGCTTGAACTCCATGTCCGGAGTGATATTCGAGGACATGATAAAACCGTGGCTGCGAGGGCCCATCTCGGACACGGCTGCCAGCCGAACGATGAAAGCCACGGTGGTCTTGATCGGTATCGTTTGCATGGCACTGGTGTTTCTCGTCGAGAAACTCGGCGGACTGATTCAGGTGAAGTCTCTCGTCTTTTCCGATATCCTTCTCTCTCTCTCTCTCTCTCTCTCCCACCCCCATACACACACACACACACACACACACCCTCGCCAGTCCGATCCGTCAGACTAATCAGCAATGTTCTATTTCCTACATAAACATATTGAAAAGACTAGTATTTCGAGCACGGTGCTCTCGATTGGTTTTGAACGTTTCGCAGGCCGGCAAGAGCTTGTCGAGTATCACCGCTGGACCGTTGCTCGGAATGTTCACTCTGGGCATGTTCTTTCCGAGCGCCAACTCCGCGGTAAGGAAAACCGATCGATCGCCGCGACGGACCGATTCTCTTTTCTCTTTCCGTCCGTTTCTGATTACCGGTTGACTCGCGACAGGGAGCGATGGTCGGTGGTCTCGTGGGCTTGGCTCTGGTCGCCTGGATCTCGATCGGCACCCAAGCGGCCGTTTCCACCGGAGAGATCGTGTTTCCTGCGAAGCCTGTGTCGATCGAGGGATGCCCGGAATCGATCAAGAACCGCGTCGGTAATCTGACGACGATCGCCGATACAGCGAGCAGGTGCGCGCCGATCGATCGTCCCCGAATCGCGGAGGCCACCGGACATTCTGGTCTATTCATTACGATTTTGCCGATTCCAGGGAACAACCGTTTCTCCTCTACAGGATGTCCTATCTCTGGTACACGTGGGTCGGATTTCTGATAGCGATTTCGATCGGCCTGCTCGTCTCGTGGATCACCGGGTCGAACCGATGTAAACCGGGGGACGAGAAGTTATATACGCCGGCGATACGTCGTTTCTTGCGGTCCAAAGTGACCACGAGTGGCCAACGGATCCGCGCTTTTGACAGGGTTTCGATGGAACTCGGAAAGGTTGAAATGGATGCGTCGAGGAACCAGTAAGGAGTCCAGCCGTCTTCCGGGACACGCGGAATCCGCCGTAGCTTGCCGATCTGCGGTCAGTCATGGAAGATCAACAGACGCAATAATATACGTACACGTGACATGATACAATATAATCTACTATAGCATAATATAATACAATATAAATATATACATATTTATCGTAGATGCGCGCTTACGCGACGCGTACGCGTATGTTCGTATTACGTCGCGCGATGGATCCGTGGAAGCTGTTCGAATTCGTTTCCTCGTTTCCCCTCCTCGCAGGATACTCATAGATTCGCGTAGTCGTCGTTTTTGTGATTTCGACGAGCCGCGGCCTGCTCTCATCGGAAACCGTACTAGCGACTAGTCGCGTTTAATCGTCCTCGTTGTGGTACTGCGATCGGTGGAACGTCGCGACTAGAAGACAAAGGTGGGAACTGTTCGGAGCCCAGTAGTAGTCGTCGAGGAAATTCGTCGTTGAGAACGAGAGACGGGACGTCACCGTCTTTGAATCCAAAATCTAAAATCTGAGAAGAACCGAGTAACGTTAAGACGCGAGAGGCGACATGCCGATCGTTCTGGGATCCTGCTGGCCTGCCTGCGCGGGAGGCACCAGTTGAGGACCGTTCTCCAAGTTCCGTAAAAGTTGGTTCAACCAGTGTTTGGTGGACGCGTCCTCTTGTAGGCAGGTCGCGAACGTGTTGTTGTCCCTCAGCTGATCCGGCAGGCACTGCCTGAGCGCCAGCAACGCCCTGCAACCAATTCGCTAATAACACGTTCTAATGGGCGTAATACGCGCGAGCAGTAGGTAGACGCACCTCGCGTTGTCCGACAGCCTCAAGTAACATCTGACCACGTGCTTCAACAGTCTCGCGGACGGATCCTTGGCCAAGGACAAGACCATTTTTCCCAGAATCATCGCGACGTGGCTGAATCTGTCGTAGGTTTGGCAAATGTACGACAGACCGCTGTCGTCCAGCAGAATCTTTTGCAGGATGAACGTAGCCACCGTTTTGCTGAGTTCGGAGCCGCTCTCCATGATTCGTAAACAGAGCGGGATGATCTCAGTGGTGAGCAGAAACGTGATCACTTCTTGCTCGTCGGTCTTAACCAACGCTCCTATCACGCCCAGGCTGGTTAATCTGAGGTACTCGAACGGCCGTGTCTTGCTGATCGTGTGCAGAAACGGGTACAAGAACAAAGGGATATGGGCCTGGAAAAGCGAAGCGTTTGCTATAGAACAACATGGAGATATTGGCGTACAACCCGACGAGAGGAGGGTTCTTGTTTACCTGGAGAAAAGCCGATCTGGTCTCGGGGTGACTGGCCACGCACTGCAGCAAAGCCAACGCGTTGCACACGCGGTTGCTCTGGTAGGCTGTCAGCGTAGCCGGATTGATGGCAGGATAAATGCTGATGATCTCCTGAAGCAACGAGGCCGACGTGCCAAACGAGTGCCACAGCATGGGGGCCAGGTCGGGGACGACCTCGCGCTTCTTACTCAGTTCCATCAACGCGTTCTCCCTGGTCTCGGGGTTCGACAACTCGGTAATCCACGTGTACACCTTTTCCCGGTCCACCGAAGACTGAAGTGCAGCGGGACTCTGCTGTGAACTCATTCTATCTAGACCCCGTTCGCCGTCGGTTCGTCGATCGGCTCCGAAATCTCTCTAGCCTCGGGCAACGTAAGGAACGCGAGTCTCGAATCGAATCGAGTCGTTCTCGCTTTCGCTATCTACCGGCCGATCGTCCCGGGAGCCAGTTCGAAAACAAATTTTGAGGTTAGCAGCGACCAACTGGCAATCTACGACGAATCTGCGACACCCCGGTTCCGAGACTCCTTTGTTTCGTGACTTAGGATTCGTGGGAATACTAGGAACCGAGGATTTTCGATGCCTGTATCGCACTTGCACTTTCGGACAATGATACAAAACGATACGACGGATAACGACGTGAAACGAAACAGAACGTCCAACTTTGAACGATGCTTTGCGAACTCTGCCGTCAGGTGGCTACACATTGCCGCGAACGACGTCAAACGACCAGGAACGCGGCGGACAGATAATAACTGTCCAACTCTGTCGGTAACTCTGCTTGCACAGAATTCAACGTATCTACTTATTTGTTATCAGGTAAATTGCGTCCTCTCTGCTTAAATATGTAGGTACTTATATCGGTATAAATCTTAATAGAAGCCATTAATTACGCGATAAAGATACGTACCACGTTTTATACCGTGCAGATTGCTCAAATTAATCTCATCTAGGATATATGAAAAGTGCGTTTCTATTCATAATCAAATTTAGGCAACCAAACGAAAGAGAAATTTATTTTTCTTTAGCACGCGTGCGTCGTTCTTGAATAAAAGAATGGTAGGAAATCGTTTTCATATCTTATAGACGAGATACAGATTAGGATATTACCTTAGAAGTAGAAGATATTTTCTTAGTTCCAAATATTAATTTATAGATTTATTTGTTACGCTATGTGCGGAGGCGGAGGAGGTATTTGCATTCCGGTAGCTAGAAGCGCGGGTGGTGGAGGGACCGGATTAAACATCGGAGGTCTCGGGGGTGGTGGTACGGGTACCATCGGTGGTCCCAATCCAGGTCTTATCAGAGGTACCGGCGGCGGTGGTACTTTGCCAATCGACGGCTTCTCATTCTTGAATGCAAATTGCAGGAAGAACTGCTTGGTATCCTTGTTCCAATGCGTCCAAAATTTCCCTTCCGCTTTCTCGACTTCTCTACTAGGCACCTAAAAGATGCGTATAACAACAGTTAGAAACAATTTCCAATATGCGAAACTGGTTGCGCGTTTAATTTACCTTAAATGCGATAGTTTCATAAGGTTCCGCTGCAAACAGCAAGTACTGCCATTTACGGTCGGGTGGTTCGACCTTCTGTTCATAGGCTGACATAAACCTGTGCCTCGGTATTACATTGTCCGCAACCTCTGGATAATCTACTTGGAACAGTAAACTCTGTTGCCCAGTTTCCGGATCACGTTGTTTAGTTACCCTGTAACCCGGTCTTCCAATTTTCACGAATTTCTTGGGTTCTACTCGAGGTTTCTCCGGTGCAAGCGTCTGCGGTGCCTCCTTGGCTTCTTTGGCAGCTCTTCTAGCTAGGTTAGCTTGATGCTTTTTACCTTGCGTGTGAGCCAGATAACTACCCTCGTTGTTGTGAAGCGTGAGACACAATTTACATTCGTAAGAGCCCAAGTGATTTTTCATAAAATACGGATCTTTATTTAGATCGATAGTTTCCAACGCCAACTGTCGTAGACGTTCCCTTCTGTCCCGGTTGCTTTCCGACCAAGAAGCTACACCTCCACCTCCAGTTTTACCCCCTGGACGATTTTGGAAATCCATATTTCTTTTCCAATTTACTTTCTACCTTTCGGAATAGTGTATAATAAATAGTCGTTGTTTCGATCTATTCTAAACAACAAACAACGCGACGAAGAGGTTATTCGGCCAGTGTGGACAACAACGGTAGTTCTCTCTCGGCCGGTTCGCGGCAGCACTGGTTCCCGGTTCTCGACCGTATCTCGATCAGCGATTCATTTCGAGATTTCGAGTTTGGCGAGAGAGCTGTAGACGAGGTCGCGCGACTCTTGCGGCCTTCGTTTACGAAAGAAGCGAAATGGCTGTTGCCGTTTCTCCCCGAATCGTTTGTCTCCGAGCGAAGAATAATATAATCGTACCGGATAAGAAGAGTCGTCCGATTCGCTGGCCTCGTCTGCGCTCAAACGATGTTTGTACTCATCCGGGGAATATGGATATCGACATGGATATGGATATACCGGGGAACGAAGCGGATCGTGACACGGTTTGTGCAGCGTTCGCACGACACAAGCGGGTGAAAAGGGCATCTGCCAGTCACAACATCGAACGGTCTCTCGATAAAAGTGAATCAACGGCGTCGAAGCGCATCGAGATGCCCCTTTTCGGAGTCACCGACTTCCGGCGCGTCGCATCGCGTTGCGCCAATTTCTCCCGCTTCTCGCCAAGAAAAAAAACGACTTCCGAAACTAGTACGAACGCTAAAATACGCGCGAATTATGGTCCGTCTCGCCTAGACTTGCCAAGTAGCGCCTGATATCGCCTCGTATCGCCTCGTATCGTCTCGTATCGTCTCGTAGACAGGAAACGTGTAGGTCTCGGTAGGAAATCCCACTCGACACGGAGGCATCGACGGGTCAGTTATCGATCTTCCTATGGATTTTTTCGTCTGCGCGAGATACCGATTCTCTCCTCGGAAACGCGGTCGATGTTTTAGCAGCGTCACATCGTCGCAACGTCGCGTAAAACTCGTGGAAAAATTGTAAAAGCAACGAGATCGAAAGTGGCAGAAGCCCGAGGGAAAGAGGCGGGCCGACTCGAACGATGGAGGGATGTCTCCGTCGAGCGGAGGAAGAAGTCGAGGAGCAGGAGCAGCAGCCACCGGCCACCGGCCAGCGGACAACAAGAGGATTTCAAGAGCGTGTCCGAAGTTTGGTGGCAAACCGGGGTCATCGTTGCGGAGAGGTTATCGACGATTCGAGGAAAGGTGGGGAGATTTTTGTGCGCCGTCAACGTATTCTTTGGCGGCGAAGAACGAGCAAACAAGCGCCCCGGCTGTAATCGAGGGCCGCGCGTTCGTCCTATCGTTTGACCGTTCGTTTGGCAAATCGCGGCGGAGGTGTCGCGAATCTTCTCGGTTGGAAGAATGGAAACGAGGTGCTGGACGAGAGCGATCCGGAAGGGCTTCGACGGGACGAGAAGCAGGCGGGTCCTGTGGCTGTACGGTCTGGCCGCGTTCATCAGCATAGCGATGTTCGTGACGTTTTGGTTCACGAACGCATTCCAAAACGCGGTCCTGTCCAACTTGGAGCTGCGGAACGGCACGTCGGCGTATCTGGTGTGGCAACAGCCGCCGGCCGGTCTGCTGTTGAGCGTCTACGTGTTCAACTACACCAACCTGAGTGAGTTCGAGAGCGGAAACGCGACAAAGCTACGGGTGCAAGAGGTCGGCCCTTTCGTCTACCGGGAGTCCCTGAGCAGAGTGAACGCGCAGATGCACGAGAACGGGTCGGTCACCTACCAAGAGAGGAGAACCTTCGAATGGGTGTCAGGCGAGTCGGAGGATCAAACGGTGATCGTCCCGAACGTCTTGCTCGTCTCCATGCTGGCCTTCTCTCGAAACCTGCCCTACCTGATGCAGCTCCTCTTGACCATGATGCTGTCCGGTTTACGCTCCAAGCTGTTCCTCAAGTTGCCGGTTGGCGAATTCCTTTGGGGCTACGAGGACGAACTCTTTCGCACGATCAAGCCTTACTCGTCGCTCAAAGTCAACCTTCCGTTCGAGAAATTTGGGCTTCTCGCATTTGTACGTATTACGACTGCGACTGCGACTACGATTACGGTTACGGTTACGATCAGAGCCGATCCGACCAATCTCTCTTTTTCTTTCGCAAAGCTCGTTGCAGCGGTCGCTCGGAACACCGCAAAGCGTTCCGCCGATCGCGCGATCTATGGATCGACGCGCGCGCGCGCGCGCGCGACTGCAAGGTCTCCGAGGTCGCGGAGAGATCGGGGGCCAAGAAAACGACGCGCAGCAAATAGATATCTCGGAATCGCATCGGATCGATTCGTAAACGCAACCGCAATCCTGAGCGTGATCTTAATCGATCGACGCGCACCGATTTCAGAGAAACGGCGTAAACGAAGATCGCATCACGATGCGCACGGGAATCGACGATCTCGAGCACATCGGACTGATCGAGCGAGTGAACGGGATGCAGGATCGCAAGGTCTGGGGGGACGAGCAATGCGACCGCGTGTTCGGCACCGACGGCAGCATGTTCCCGCCGCACTGGATCGAACAGCCGTACAACGCCACGCTGCAGGTGTACGCGAAAGACGTTTGCCGGCGTATACCGTTCGAATTCGAACGTCGCGACTATGCCAGCGGCATTCCCACCTATAGGTAAGCGAAATCGCTTTCCTTCCAGCTGCGTAGCGTCGCGACGTCCTTTCGTGTTACAGCTGTTGTTGCTAGGTTCCAACTGCCGAGCAACTTCTTCACGACGACGTCCGACGAGAACACCTGCTATTGTCAAAAGGACCCCGACGATCCCGAGTCCAGAAGATGCCCACCGGCCGGGATCTTCAACGTTTCCACCTGCAGGTCCGGCACTCCGCTGCTGATCTCGTTTCCTCACTTTTACGCGGCGGACGAGTCTTTGTTCGAAGAGATCGACGGTTTGTCGCCGCAGCGAGAGCATCGCGAGAGCTACATCGACCTCCACCAGGTGAGCGCGTCAATTTTTCTCTCGGCGTCGACGCGATCTCTATCGATTTCGAAACAATTTCAGCGATTGGGCGTCACGGTGGCCACCAGGATGAAGATTCAGCTGAACATGGAGGTGCGCAAAGCTGTTGGAGTGCCGTTCGCGGATCGTTTGAAAGACGGAACGATCTTGCCGGTGATCTGGACGGACACCGAGATCGAGGAGCTTCCCGAATCCGTGAAGCAGCTGCTCCATCAGAGTCACTATCTCGTCAACGCGATCGAGGCTGGATTTCAGTGGTGTAGTCTGGTCGGCGTTGTGCTCTTCTTCGGTGGTCTGGTCGCGGCGTTCAAGAAAGAGGATCCGGTTAAAGACATTAAACTCGAGTCGACCAGAGACCAAAGAAAAATCCGACAAGACGTCGTTGCGGCAACGTGAATCGTTTCGATTCACCTTTCGTCGATTGTCGCCGTCGTTCCCGATACCAACACCAAGCCGAACACCGTCGCGATCGAAGAGCCTTCGAAAGAGGTACTCGATCGCGTAGTTTCTCGTTTCTGTAACGAGAGTCCTGGTTCGTGAACGAATGGATGGACCGACCGACCGAGGTCTCGGACGTTTCCATGCTCCATCGATCGCGTCGAATCCTTGTAAGCGGAGCGCGATGGCGCGACACGGCAGTGTCCATCCGCTTTCGTGTCGTTTATCGAGGCAGAATCTCGATATCGTCGTTGTTTACGTTCACGATCGATTCGGTCGCACGCGAGCACGAAACGAGAACGCGAACGCGAACGTCAAAGCGGTCCACTTCCTTCGAAACCGATAACCGAGGTCGCATCGTACGACGTACACCGAGAGACGAGATAACTACTGTATTATTTTTTCTTGAACTTATCGCGGCCGAACGTGTGTCCAACGGCAACAAGTTCTCGCGCGATGGAGCAGGATATCTGCGAACGCGGTGGTCGATTAGTTTCAGACGCTCGGACGCGGCACGAGATTCGAAGATTCCAGAGACTTTGGTAGCCATCGGAAAATTGACTCGCAAAGCAAGCATCGTGTACCTGTCTTATAAAACATTTATTCGTCTCCATCGAATCGCTCGACGATCGAATTGACACGAATCCGATCGATTTTAAAACCATTTCGCAGTTTTATTACCTGCTTCGCGCTCCAACATGGTACAAAACTATTTTTCACCTTAAGAATAAAAACCTAACCGCAATCCATCCAAAATAACGATGATTAGAACGAGAGGCGCGTATACTCGAACCGGTAATGAATAACAATTAGAGGAGCTCGATCGTTGTAGAGTACGCGCTGTTCGAGTATGTACAAACTGACAAAGAATACGTATTTACTATTCGCTATTTACTATCTACGCGTGCACGCACGCGTTCATTGGACGGAATGATTTCGTTGGCGGCTTCCGTCGATGAGCCCCGCCGATTCGAATCGACGATCTGGAATCCCGTTCCAGATTCGAATTTTTTCACGGTTCTTTCGCCAACCTTCCGTGATTCTCCCACTCCCCCTTTTCTTTTCTCTCCCTCCCCCCTCTCTCTCTCTCTCATTCTCTCTCATTCCCCCGATTGGTTTCTTCCATAGCTGCGTACACATATTTCTAGAATAATACAAGTTGCAATCAACGAAGGCGTTCTTGCTACTTTTCGCTTTTCGAACGGATGGTTGAAAAAACGGATACGAGGAAGGAGTCGTAGACTCGACCCGAGGAAACTAGGTGTGTCGAGAATACGGCACAGTTCTTGAAAACGGTGAGTCGTGTACAATGTACCGTTAAGCGGCGCAGCCTAGCTACTCTCTTCCTTTCTCCGATTGAACGTTTGTTAGTTTATTCGTTTAATCCCAACGCACCGTCACCGTCACCGTCACCGTCACCGACCCCGTCACCGTCACCGACCCCGATCCCGACACCGACACCGGCTCGAATTCGAGCTGTGCATTTGGACGCGAACGCGACCCAAGTTTATTGTCTCTTCTTCTCTCGTAGATCCGTTTCTCATTCTGCTTTTACCGTTTTTGTTTGTTCGACCGTATCGAGCGCTCGCGTCGCGTGTCTCGAATCGACAGAGAGAGAGAGAGAGAGAGAGAAAGAGAGAGAGAAGGAGAGAGCAAGAAAAACGAGCGTCTGGCCGTGTTGCCGGGATTCGAGAAGGATCGGCGGATTAGCCGGTGTCGGGGGTAGTCGAGGAACCGAGTCGACAGAGTCTAGCGAATCGATCTACTTGGAACCGGCGGAATTCTGGAAAGCCGGATTCAGCTGACCGGTTTTACCAGCGCTGGCGTTCGATGGTAACGGATTGCTCAGATGAAGTTTCTCTTGACGTTTCGCGGCACGCGCCAGGCAGACGAGTGCGCCGATGAGAACAACCGCGCCGATCGCCGCGAGCGCTCCGGAGACGGCGGATCGAGCGATCGGCGGCGCGTCCACCGCCATCTTCATCAGGCTCCGCATCTCCGGCGGGAGCTCGTCGATTCCCTGGAAACACGGAAATCCCCGTGAATATCGGCAAGTTTCGGTAAAGATCGATGCGAGAAGATACTGACGTCCTCGAACCACATGATGGGGAAAACGATGTCGGGAAACGTGGCGACCTGCTTGATGTCTCGCACCTGGCTGACCGCCAGATTAATCTGAACCCTCGCCTTCGCTCTGAGCGAGGTGCCCATCATCGGCTGCACGTCGATGAAGAACTGATGGTTCTCTTCGACCGGCGGCGATATCCCGTTGACGGCCTCGCGCAGCGCGGGGTCGGCTGGAAATGGTGGCGCGTGGAAATAAATAAGGTGGACGGTGGACGAGCAGCGAGGGAGGTGTTGTCTGCGAGGAGCGGAGTAGGGCCTTACCGAGGTAAAAGTGCGGGAAGCTGAGCAGAATCGGCGACTCGTATTGGCAAAGGGAGGCGTTGAAGGTGCCCTCGGGCGCGCACGGCGGCCCCGCCGGGCAGAAGCATCGCTGCGACTCCACTCTGCCGGGGGACGCGAACGCGTCCCGAGGCGGGACGAATCTGTAGCCGGGTATTCCGCCGGCGGTGGAGACCTCCTCCTGAAACGGAACGATTCGTTCGGACTCGAGTTCGGGCTGCTCTCGCAGCTGGGTCTCGCCTCTCACCTTGTAGACCAGGGGCAGGGCGCGGCACAGATCCTTGTCGAAGACCTTGAGCACCGTTTGCTTGGTGATGCGCGGAGGGAAGATGCTGCCGTCGCTGCCGGCGACGCTGTCGCACTCCGGCGTGGTCCAGTGACCCAGGCTGCTCTTTCCGTTCCACTTGTCGAGCACCCCGTACTTGGAGATGTCCCCTTGCCCGGTGAAGATGGTGAACCAATCGGGCATCGTCGCGTTCTTACCGTACATCAGGCCGAACTGGTCGTAAGGCAGTTTCTGCTCCTTCGGCACGACATCCTTGGCCAACTTGAGCAACGGGTCGTCGTAGCCCCAGAGCAGCTGCCCGATCGACACCTCGACGAACGGCTTTATCCGCAGGATGTCCATGATCGAGGCCATCGCCAGTCGCAGGAAGCGAGCCGCGTGCTTCGACTGACTGGTCGCCGAGAGCATCGGCACGTTCGGCACCACCACCAAGTCCTCCTCCGAGCCGGCCGATTTTTCCTGAAACGAGAGACAACGGCGCATCCTTTTCATTCGCCGACTGGAGGAGGGGCGAGCGCGTTCGATCCCGTGTCGCTTCGCTCTTTCGAAAACGCGAGGAGAACGCCTCGACTGTTATCGATGCGAACGAGCGATATTATTCGCGCGAGTCCACATTGTTCTTCCGAACAATACCGACAATCGTGAGAATCGCGGTGTCGTGCGTGTTCTCGGAGAAACGTGCCACGTTGGCCAAACGTTACCCGCACGCTTGCTTTTGCTTTTGCTTTTAATTCACGGAAGCGCGTTGCTCCGCTATTACGATCTTACTCAACCCGACTATCGTTACCTAGCACCGTTGCGTCATACCTCGCGACCCGACTTACGACTTACTCTCGAGAACTTTTACAAGAAACCACTGCCACCACCACCGCCATCTCCGCCATCTCCGCCATCTCCGCCGGCACCTCCGCCGTTCTCTTTCCCTCTTTCTCCTTCCTCTTTCTCCCCATTCTACGTTTCTCGCGATTTTCCCCGGCTTCTCGTTTGCTTCGGCCGGCGTCGCGACGCTCGTTTCCGCGAAGACGAAGCGGCGTTCGAACGCCATCCAGGAAGCGCGCAACTCGTAATCCAGATTTAGTACTTACCGGGGAAAAGACGAACCGCTTCTTCACTTTGTACGACACGGTGTCGTTGTCGTTGAATTTCACCTGGACCTTCTCCCACTGTTGCACGTACACGTAAGGGCCGAGCTCCATCAGCGTCGGTTTCTCGCCGTCGTTCAAAAATTCATCGGCGTTCGTCATGTTGTAGATGTAGACGCTCAGCTGAGGAGACACCGGCGGCTCCTTCCACCATTTGAACGTGCGGCCGCCCTCGCGCAAAGCTATCTCTCTGTTGAGCAGAACGTCGACCAGTTTCGGAAACACCGCCGCCAAGATCGCCGCCGCGATGATCAGCAGAGCACCCACGGCTACCGCAGCCCCTGCAATCGAATCAAACGGAAATTGATCGGTCGCGTCGCATCGCCTCGCATCGCCTCGCATCGCCTCGCATCGCATCGAATCGCAGAGATTCGAGCCCGACGAAGCCGATCGCGAACCAACAAACCAAGAAAAGAAAGTGGTCGTCGCGCACCCGCAACGGTCGCGACGCCCCGCAACGCCCACGCTCGCGCTCGCGCTCGTCCCAAGATCGGCAATTCTATGCTTTCTATCCGAAGCGAGTCGAGCGAGTCGCGTCAAAGGTACTCGGAGTTTCTCGATCAGCCGATTTTGCAGCGTTCGAAATCGGATTCTCCGCCGATTCTTTCCTTACCGGCCATTCGGACAACCAACGTTCGCGGCTTCGGTCAGTCAGGGAGACGAGGAGCATTCGCAGGACGCGTCGCGCGACGGCCGTGGTTTGCGAAACGTCGCTTTCGAGGTTCTCGAGACCTCGAAAAACGATCGCGAGCCGTCGTCGATACCTCGAAGTTTTGCTCGGCCAACCAACCGTGCGATGTCGCGAGCATAGCCGAACGACGATCGCGGCGTTCGCGGTGCGGCCACGATCGCGATCGCGACGGCGATCGACCGGTTAAATTTTTAGTCACGTAGACGAAAAGGCACGTACGCGACACCGTGCCACCGCGCGAACCGGCCTTAGAAACGGACGGTCCTACTTTTTCCCGCTTGGTCGGATCGCCGCGCCTATCTCGGCTTCCCTATTTCCGATTCTTTCGAAAAACCGTGACTCGTAGGCTTCGTCGAACGATTGTATCTAGTCGAGCGTCGCGTCGCGTCGGTCCAAGACGCGATCAGGAATCCACATCGGATCGATCGAGCGCTCCTATTCAAGGAATTCCCCTCGGTTTATCAAGAGTAAGAATCGCGCGAGTACGGGCGCGTGCTCGATGCTGTCGGGAACGCGACGTCGATGTCGACGACGCTGGCGACGACGCTGGCGACGGCGATCGAGAATGCGCGACACGACTTGTCCGCTCGCGGACGTCACACGTCCGACCTTACAAAATCCTTCGAGCCGATGTCGCGACCTCGAGACCAGTACTTTCCATCGAACGCGACGCGTGCACAAACTAGCCGAACGACTCTGTTTTTTGGCCGCAAACTCAAAGTCTCGGATCGCGATCTTATGGCACGGCGTGGCATGCCGTGGCATCGCGCGGCGACGTCGTCGTTGCGTCCAGCAACGATTCGCGGAGCAAAAATTCGTCGAAGCAACTGCGACTAGAATTACGAAACGGATACTCGGATCGATCGTGTCGATCGTTTCGATTGTTTCGAAGGTGTCGAAAGGAATGCGAAGCGACATGCCACACGCGGCGCGGTGCGGCGCGGTGCGGCGCGGCGCGCAGGGCAGAGCGGCAGCGTTGGACGGTGCAGAAATTCCTGCCGTTTGCAGAGTACGCGATTTTACGAATTCTTACGATTTCTTGGGGTCGCGGTGCTCGATTAACCTGGTTCGCAATCGGTGGGTGAGCAGTCGGACCTTTGGGCGTCCTCAACGCGTTTTTACGGTTCTTTCCGCGTGCTCGCACGCATCGCCACGCGCTTCGCGTTTCGCGTCGCCACGCTCCGCCACGCACGGCCACGCACCGCCACGCCTCGGACGGGAACGTTGTATCCTCGGTGATCCAATAAAACGGCTGGACCCTCGATTTTATGCGCGCTATATTTTCATTGACTCGCGCTCTCTCCAACGCTCGAACGCTCGAACGCTCGAACGCGGCGAACGTAAAATCTTCGAGAACGAGTCGAGCGGATCGTCGCTCTCGATCCAAACGAAATTTCTAAACGATTGTTGTGCGTACGCGAAAATTCCCACGGCTCGTCGCGGCGATGGGAAGAGACGAGACGAGAGACGGGACGTGAGCGGCACCGCAGGCCTGTTTCCGAAGGAGCGAAAGAAGCTTGTAGCCCGCGAAGGAGGGTCCGACCGAAGGCTCGAAAAGCCCAACGGCGCGTGCTGTTTGTCCTTGACTAAAACATTCGATGGGCAGAGTTTCGCGTCGAGACGAGCGGACGAGGATCCGACGGGCTGTCGTCGCCGTCGCGTCGTTACCTCGATCGAAGAAAATTGTTTGGCAAGAGGCGGCTCGACTCGAGGCGACTCGAGGCGACTCGAGGCTACTCGAGGCGAGGCGAAATCGCGAGAAGACGAAAGAAACTCTTGATGGTTTTACGCAGAAAAGCAGAGCGAGGCTCGCTTTCGACGCGCTCCTATTCTCACAGTCACGGCATCTCGACGAGGTGGCTCCTACACCACCGTTGCTCCTTTGCTCGTTTCCTCGACTGTTCGGGGGGCCGCAGATCGAGCAGTCGAAGCGCGCAACAGGCTCCAATGGCCTCGCGGCCCGAGTCGTTTCGACCACGGAAACGGAGGAACGAGGAAACCGACTCGGATTGTCCATGTGTATCCAAGTCGACCGTTCGTCCGTGTACGCCGGTCGGTTTTTACCGAAATCGCTCTTACTTTCTTAGAACCGCGATTCGATCGAAGCTCGGTGTATTTACAGCGAATTACCGATGGCTGCTCCGCGTACGGAAGAACCTACGCGTACGCACCTAACAGGTGAAAGCGCAACACCACCGAGCGAACCGTTCGGCGAAAGATCGAGTCGGCCGTTCCGTCTCGTTGCTGCCTTCTACCTGTACGCGCGATCCGGCCGACTCGGAGGAAATTTCGTACCCGCCGCAACGGATCCGCCTAGGGACGAGCGACGGCTCGCGACGGCTCGCGACGAGTGCCGGCGGGAAACGAGAAACCGGAAACAGGAAGCGACCGAGGAAACAAATACTCCGATTTCCTCGGCCGTTTAGTCCGCGAGGTGCGGCGCGCCGTAACGAGCTTGCTGGTTGCAAAGCGAGGAGGTTTAGGTAATTGCTGTACGCCGCCGCCGCCGCCGCCGATATCGACTCGAAAGGAACGCGATCGAACGTTCGCCGGATCGGACGAGCGATCGCGATGTACAAGATACGCGATACGTAAGATGTAGAAGGAGAACGACGCAACTGGCTCGAAGCGCGAGCCGCGACGCGTGTCCCAGCAGCGAGACGGCTCGCGGCGCGTGTTGCATCACGCAAAGAGGCGATTCGGACATCTCGTCGCGTCCTCGTTTCCCTTTTCGCGTCTACTTTTCCGAGCCTGCTCAGCGAGGTTCGATAACAGCGAGAGAGTCCGTCGAGAGTAAACCGGGGATCGTCGACGATCGGCGATGAGAACGGAACAGCCGCGTTGCTGCGCGCGAGCTTCGATCCCGAAAGCCGAACCTGCGTCTGCCTACCTACGCGTACTTGTCGGCAATTACTCGCTATTATATAAGGCTACGCTTCCTGCTCTTACTCGGAAGGTTTCGCGCCTAGCGAACGAGCCAACTCCACGGTCGGAACGTCGGCGCGAGCAAACCAGATCGGACGATCTCGAGCTAACCGTCCAGTAATTTGGCCTCTAGTTTTCCAATCTGGCAAACGCCTCGCCGGCCTCTCATCTTCTACCTACTGCGTTCCACTAGGACCGAGTCTAGGCGACTCTGTCAGCTTTATCCAACATCGAGGTTTTCCGACGAAACCGGACTCGGCTCGATCGTTGCGATCCTACGCATCGAGGATTGGAATCGGAGAGCAGTGTTACGTTGCAATCTCGCTGCTCCGCGAGTTCCTGTTCCTACCTGTTCGGAGCGAGACGGCGACGAAAAGTTGCATAACGAACCGATCAACGACAGAAAAAAATACCCAATAATAGACCCGGAATAGCAAGTATCTTCCCGCTGAATCGTTCCTGGTAATGGTATCAAAGTTCGCCTTCTGACGCACGAATAATACCCGCCGGCAATACCATTACGACCGAACATCCAACATCGACCCGTCCCAGGCACCATAATAGCGTTGCGACGTTTAGTCGCGACACGCAAAACTACTTTTTGCATTTGATCGCTGACCATTTTTTAGTCCTCGATCGCTTGGTACGCGTGTAGACCGCCTTGCAATTTCAACTTGCCGCCCGCGCGCCTCGCCTTTTCTACGATATCCACGATACGATACGATACGATACGATACGATACGATAAGAAGCGAACGACGACGTTTCCATTCGAGTTTCCCGCTCGCGTTCTCGTTAGCGATCACGTTCGCGCTCGCGAACCCGAAGTGAAAGTAAGAAAGAGCCCGGTTTACGACGAGTGCTCGCGATTTTGTCGCGCGGGGATAAGCTCTTCGGTCGCTCGCACCGTTACCGAAGATACCGAGAGGATATCGAGCAATTTCGAGCGATGCGGCGACGGTGCGGCGACGGTGCGGCCACGGTACCGCAACGGTGCGTCACAGCAGCACGTTGCGCTTCGACGCGATTCGAGACGAAACGAAAGGACGCGGCGCGACGCAACGCGACGCGATGCGACGCGGTGACTCATTGAGCAGGCATACGAAATGACACGATCATCGAATCGAATTAAGAGCGCATCGAGCGTGACGGCTGTGGCGCCGGTAACCGCGTTAACGATCTCGTTAACTAGCCTTCCCTTGAACGATACGGCGTAGCACGATCGCTCTCCGCAGCTCGTTCCTCGGAGACGAGACCAAACGAGACCAGGCGAAACGCGAGAAGAGTAGAGTAGAGTAGAGTAGAGTAGAGTAGAGAAGAGTAGAGAAGAGAAGAGAACGCACCGGAGAGACCGGACCCTATGTAACACCGTAACACCGTTGCGATCGCCTCCGTTTCACCGTGCCACCGTTTCGTCGTTTACTTACACCATCGCCTGAGAAATCCTCCTTGCAATTTCGCGCAAATCCCACGGTGTACCCTCATCTTGATTGGTCACCGCGTACACGCGTCGACGAACTCTCGGCTCTCCCTCGTCTCTCGTTTCTCCTTTCTCCTTCCTCGCGGGCGCGTGCGTCTTCTTCTTGCGTTTAAACGACCTCGCGCTTCTTCTACTCCCTCTTTCCTTCTCTCTTCGATCTCCTTGACCTCCCTTCTTCCTTCTTTATCGCTCTCCTCTCCGCTACCTCCTTCACCGACCGAGCCTCGCTCTGTCTCCCGATTTATTCGGCTTATTCGACTGGTTTACTCGGTTTGCTCGATTCCCCGAGCTATCCTATGGTTTCGAGAACTCTCCGAACACGCGGCAACGTTTAGAATTTTAATACGTCCTGCCACTTCTTCTTCTCGCCGATCAGACCTTGATCATCGTCCTGCTTCTCCCCCTTCTCCTTTTCCTCCTCCTTCTCGTTGCCCTCGTCACCGTCACCGTCACCGTTACCGTCGCCGTCGCTGTCGCTGTCGCTGTCACCGTCACCACCGTAAACGTCGGTTTCGAGTGTCTCGGAAATGGTTATCGTCGATGCCACCCGACAACGAGTCTACGGAGTCCTCGAAGACGTTCCTCTCCGCCGGAGAACGGACAGCAAAGCGAAGCGAAGCAAAGCAAAGCAAAAGCAAAGCAACGCAACGCAACGCAGCGCGCGGTTATCGTGGCGGTTCGCGGTGGCCGCGGCACGAGGATCGGTGAGAAGGAGAAAGTCTATTCTCCTTTCGAAGCGTCAAGTGTGCCACCGGCGCGGCGATTCGACGAGAACGCGACGACACCGAACGCGCGCAATCTGCTCACCGGAGAAACGAGCAACGAGCAACGAGCCAGCTATCTGCTAGTTTGCAAATTATCTCCTTCGCACGTATCGGCTTTCTCCGCACTGTCTATCGAAACTCGCGCTAATCGAAACCAACTCCAAAGTCCGATCCCTCGAAGGGCTTTGGCACGCTTGCGCCGAATTCTTTCTCGTTCCGTTGAAACTCGTGCAGAATTTAAACGTCCGTGCCGTAAAGCAACGGGGCGGAAAAACGCTCGACCGAATTACCAACTAACACGGATATCGGCTGCATGCGAATGCTGTACTGCCGTTCACAGCGAAACGGTCGAACACTGGCGACTCGATGGAATTTGAAAGTGCCACTGCGTACGATACAAGAGCAGAAAAGTCTCGAGATCGAAGGGAACGATGCGGTGCGATGCGGTGCGATGCGATGCGAAACGAAGCGATCCCTACGAGGTCGCCCGAAAGACTACGCGCGGATGTCTAAACGAACGCTGCCCTCTTCCCGCACGACTGCATCGTGAGCGGCAAGCATGCGGTTCAGGTGAACGATTTATTATTACCCCCACTGGTTCTTTCGCTCTCCGATTCTTCTCTTCCTTCTGTTCTCTTCGTCGTGGTCTCCTTCCACGTTGCGTCCTCCCACCACCGCCACCTCAACCACCACCTCAACCACCACCTGATCGTACAGCGCTTTCTCTCTCTCTCTCTCCCTCTCTCTCTCTCTCTCTCTACCAACCAGTTTTCCTCTTTCTCTGATAGCTCATTTTTCTTTTTCCAACCAGGAGGCAAACCGCCATCCTTCTCTGCCTTCTCTGTAACCACGTCACCACTATCGCCCCCATCTTCCATTTCTTTTTCATCTTAGTCCCGCACCACCAACCTCCTATCTATTCGACTCTTACCGACAAACTACTCTGTCCATCTTCCTTGTTATTCTATTCCTTTTCCTTCGATGCTGATACCAATGTCCATGCCTACTCCTATAATGCTATAATGCAAGACTCGGGCGATCTGACCTGCCCCGTGGTCGTTACTACTCGCCATAGAGCCGCGTGTACGCCGATTACAACACTAATAACATTCCCTTCTAATTCGAGGAACGCACTGTGTTCTGTCTCTTTTTTCGTCGACATTGTGGTGGCCTACTTATTTAGGGCAGAAAAGTTTCTCCATAAAAGATCATTCCATTAAAACGAAACGAAACCAGACGAGACGACACGACACGGCATGCCGCGAAATGTTCGTTGGCGCGAATGAGCGCGTACATAATTGCCCTGCCATGAAATAATTGTGTAACGCATGCGTTGCCCTTGCTCGAGACACGTCGGGATCACGAATAACGAGACCCTTGACCCCTTCATTCGAACCTAATTCCTGTAATTTCATGACACGGAAAACATTTCCGGAAATCTCGGACGAACTAGACTCCCGCTACTAGATCGTGTCAGCTTCTATCGTATTATCTATAGACTCGTGTTTATTTAAATATTGCGCAACCGATTGCATTTCGTCCCGTCCTGTCCCGCGACGGCTTAATTATCGCTATCGAGAGTTTCTTGCTAATTCCTGCATGGGAACAAGAAAATTTGCTCGATTAGATGACGATCCGTTTCGACCCGATTCGCTTGCAATTGCTACACAGTATGTATACGTACCGTGCATACGAATTCGCGTGACAATAAATAAAGCTGACATTCGAATGATCCGATTTCGTTGGAACAGCGCATCTCCACGTATTCGAACGTGGCAATACACGCTACAGGTGTTACGAATGAACCCAGACCATTGTTAATAGAGCAACGAAGCCGATTTATTTGTTAGACCCTACAAAACGGCAACACTACAGAAACATGGAATCCTCGGAGGAATTATGTCTAGAATTATCTGTCGATTTCGCCAAATACGACGTCCAGGGTGCCGATGATTGCTACAACATCGGCGACCATACTACCTGGACCCATATGACGCAACGCGGACAAGTGAGCAAAGCCCGGAGCTTTGATCTTGCACCTGTAAGGCTTGCTGCTACCGTCGCTTACAAGATAAACACCAAATTCTCCCTTTGGTGCTTCTATCGCGGTATAGGTGGCACCCGGAGGCACGGCAAAACCTTGCGTGTACAGCTTGAAATGATGGATCAAAGCCTCCATACTGGTCTTCATTTCCTCTCGTCTCGGCGGAACTATTTTCGCATCGTCTACTCTGACTTCGCCCGGTGGCATCTGATTTAGACACTGATATATAATTCGCAGTGACTGACGCATCTCTTCGACGCGGCAAAGATACCTGCAAACAAACGATATTACTAACAAGAAAAGGTCCCCGAGTGTACAATTTGCTCAATGGCAGAGCTCGAAATACCCAAGTTAAAGATACCCCCTTTTTAGAGGTCAACGGTTAATAGTTTTTCAGTCGACTAAAATTACATCCGGGAACCTCGGGTCAACAGTGTATATAAACACGCCTACCTGTCGTAACAGTCGCCATTTTTGCCAATAGGAACATCAAAGTCAACGAGATCGTAAGCGTCGTAAGGAGCAGCTTTCCTCAAATCCCATTTGATTCCCGAGCCGCGTAACATTACTCCACTGCAACCCCAATTCAGCGCATCCTCTGCAGATAGTAATCCAACGTCGCGCGTCCGTTGAATCCAAACTCTGTTCGCGGTCAGCATGTCTTCGACCTCGTCCAGACGTTCAGCATATTTTGACGCCCATTCGTATATGTCGTCCATTAAACCGAGTGGCATGTCCAATGAAACACCACCAGGACGGATATAAGCGGCGTGCATTCGTGCACCACTGACGCGCTCGTAAAACTCCATCAGCTTCTCCCGTTCTTCGAATAACCAGAAGAAAGGCGTCATAGCACCGACGTCCAATGCATGCGTTCCAATGCCCATAATGTGATTCAAGATTCTCGTAATCTCGCCGAAAAGAGCTGGAAATATAAGCGACGGTTAAATCGTCGAATAAACGAATCTTTTATAATTACTTCCGGGTAGTCTACCAAAACGGCAATCACTCACTTCTAATATATTTCGCTCGTAACGGTACATCTATGTTCAGCAATTTTTCAATAGCCAAGGAAAAACACTCTTCGTTACACATCATAGAAACGTAATCTAGCCGATCGAAGTAAGGTAAAGCCTGCAAGTAGGTTTTGTATTCGATCAACTTTTCTGTACCACGATGCAGGAGGCCTATATGTGGATCGGCACGAGCGACGAATTCTCCGTTAAGCTCTAAAATCAACCGCAGTACTCCGTGCGCGGCTGGATGTTGAGGTCCAAAATTGATAATCATGTTTTTAACGTCTCCTGAGAAAACACTGTCAACGACGGCTGGTTTCCATTCGGTCGCAGGTGGGGAATAGTAACCGTCGAACCTTTGTTCCCTTGCTATGGAGTCATAGTCTGGATTGTACTGATGAGCGTTTCGCTGCTGTCTGAAATATTCGATCCATTTATGTCGGAGAAACCCCTTTTTTAGGTTAAGAAACGATTACATAACATTGTATGTATATCTATCTACATCGCGCATTTACATTTGACATCTTCGAACGTGAAACTCGTTACGTTAATATCACCTTCCGATGCAGAACGAATTTCCTGTCCTGCAGGCAGTAGCGCACAGTCCTTTCTCGTTCCATGATCCAACGAATCCTTTTCCTGTGCGCAGAACGGTTGTCAACGCTCTGGCGGCCATTCTGGACCCGGACGATCTGAGAGGATGTTACTTGTTGTTACTGTTACGTTACGTTACGTTCACTCGCGTATTTAGCTACCAATTTGTACTCTAAATAACAAACTCACCTTGAACGCCTTCTCCGGCTACCGTCGACGTCGACCAAAGGCTAAAAGGTGCCGGTCACTCGTTCGTCACGTTCTCGGTCTCGGGCTTGGGCTAACGGAGACAGACCGTGTTCTCAACCATTCTCAACTGCAATTGGTTAACTTGTACCTTATCGTTGCAACGTACTCTATTTTAGTGCAATGTATCTACGTATAACGACAGCGAGAAATTATCTACATAGAAACATTCCAAATTTATTCCAATAAGTTAATATCAACGTAAATATATGTGCATATCTAAAATAAATATCGATCTACGTTGTAATAACCTATGTATAGAATCTTGAATCTAGAAACCCAGATTGTTAATATCTACGGCAGGCGCTGGCGCCTCTTTCGGAGAGAAAACGAAGCTCCGTTGGGGGTTCGTACAGCGCCAATTAGTCCAGTGGCGAAACGCTCAAACTACTAGCCAAAATAGACTGTCGGTAATTTGGCTAACAGTTCGAACGTTTTACCACTGGCCTGATTGGCGCTCTACGAACATCGAAGGGAGCTTCACTTTTTCGCCGATAAAGGCGCCACAATCGCTCACATGTAAACAACGCAGGGTCGCCGAAATAATAATAATTATGGCATAAACAACTAAACTATGGGTAGGGAATTGTTCAGGAGAACCTACTGTGTTGATATCGTGTAAGAAAACCAAACGACAGCAATGCAAAATATCATTAGTTAACAGAATATGTAGCTAACCAAACTTCAAAGAACAATTTAATTGCGTTTTGCAACGTTGTGATTCGTTTCTTTTTTTTATGTGATACCGATGTAGTAGAGCCTACTAAATAATTTTGTATCCTTGATTTATTTCTTTATGCCCTAATTTCGTTATAATTCATTGACGACACAACGCGATGACCAATATCAATATGCACATACATTTAAAGCATTTAAAGTATGCACGTCCATCAAGTACACTCTAGGCTCCTCTTAATTTTCTTGCAATATACAAGTTTTACTAAACTTATAGTCTTTGCGATGGTATCGTATAGATGAAGAGATAAAATTATTACGTATAGATACAATTATTTTATTCTGTCCACCTATGAGAACAATGTTGATTGGTGCAAACATAGTATAATCTCATTTCTTCTTCTGCTCGCCTGGTCTGTGCTTGGAAAAATACAGCTTCCCTGTGATTACACTTTGGACAGGGATGTTCTTCCGTTCTTGGTAAAGTGGGATCTGATATCACATCTGCTACAATATGTGTTAGTTCACTGAAATCACAAAGTTAAAATTGCAATTTTTCTGTGTACTATCCTATATCGTGCGCATGCATCGCGTTACATTTACTTACTCGATTTCGTGCATAATTTTGTTCACATAAATACAGTTGCTATCAGCCAGTTGTTTGAAATCGCAGTTTCTACACTGTAAAGATAATTAAGAATTATAATCTTCCTAAAGGCAAAGCAAGACATACTTCTAATACTTACAGCATACATTAGTACTTTATTTTCTTTGTCTTCCTTGGGATACAACATATTATTGCATTCCTGACAAAATCGAATTCCAACAAAACCTGGCCCATCGTCGTGTGTATCGTATCCAGTTATTTTTGACATAGTGTGTGTTTAGTTATAATACCTACAAACAGGCTTAAATATTATTCAGCTTACAAATGAACGATGTTTACAAATCGCAAAAGGTATCGTTGATATCCACAACATCATTGTAGAAAAAAATACAAGACTGGCGTTGTAAATATACTACTGTGGGACTTGTCCCTACCGGGGTAAAGTACGCACGTGCAGAATGGATGTACACAAGGACGAAGTGTGAGATTAACTTTATTACGCGTGCGTCCGTGGATGGTATTAGACTGATACTGTTCTCTTCCTTTCGTCGACCCACGCCGACAACACTTTCTCTTAAAAGCTAGTCTACAATTAACCTAACCTAAGGGCTTAAAACTAACTATGCTAATGACTAGTTATTTATCTTCCTAGTTATATCTAACTTAATCTAGTTGCGCTAGAGGGCGCATCGAACCTACCGCTACACTACATACATACATTATGACGCGACGAAGAAATTCTAGCATTATACTTTCAAAACCATAATGGCGATTTGTTTTGACATGTGACCGATCTCTTATTTGTCCATTTTGTAACATGTACATATATACATATTTGATTGTCGATATTCATGAATTCTGCTCGACTAGTTAACATTAATTTTGTTTCAAAAACACGTTTTGTTTAAACGTAATTTATTTAAAGAAACGAATAGATATACACTGTACGTATGTACATATTAGCCAATCACAAGGTACACGTAAAAGTAACTAAATCGTAACACGTATTTAATTGGTTACAAATTCGAACTAATATTTTAACGGCAATTGGACAATTTTCATGGCATTGGTACACATATGTATGCATGGGAATGTAGATTTAATCAGGAAAAATGAATGAAATTGGTTTGTTGGAATATATGGATGCACATGAAAACTATACTGCTACAACGGTATGAATTTATTGTTAGCAGTCCATATCATAACTTTGTAATACATTGACGATGTATACACAGATGATATTGTACAAACGACACCAAAGTGTATTGTATGTATTTGTTATGTACAATGGCGGCGCGTCTCATCACGTGACGAACTTCTTATTGGACCTTTTTTTATCGGCAAGGAGCGGACATACCTTAGACCTTAGACCAATGGTCTAAGTCAACGGTACATATGTACTGATATGTATGTGTACTGATTTTTAGAAAATGAATGTGAACATAAAATAAACCACTTTCATTCTTCAAGTAAAATACCGTATGAATTTCCTACGTTTTCGAGAGACAGAGCGTATTTCTTTTAGATCGCCTTTCATTTTGATTACATGCTTTGGCGCGTTTCCATGAACAAGTCGAATCCGTACACTTCCTATGGAATTACAATTACACGCATACACACATATTTCAAACATATATTTTCTAAAAATATCAGTGAAATATTTGATTAGTGAACAATGTTATTGCTCTAAATATAGAAGATGTCTGCTGAAATTGTTAATGAAGTCTCGAGAATTTTCCGTACAAATTCGATCCTCGGCATGGACTTCTATTAATGTTGTCAACTATTAAATCGAGACCTGAAAGATTTATCAAAGACTCGGTTGCAGCGCTATAAATTCCACGTAATATTTCTAAAGGAGATGAACGTGTACCAACGGGTACGAGACACACAAACACAATGTATACACGTACACGAGGCGCACAACCACACTGCTACGCGGTTGCGCGTGTGCGCGTGTACGTGTAGACATGTGTGAACGGTAGAACAGTTTTGATACGCGTCGGGCGTCGGGAGTCGGGAGTTTAACGTTCGTAAGAGTTTTCAGGAAAGACAAGAGGTGCGCTGGTGTTCCACTAAGCTACCCCCAGCCTTACTACCCCCACCCTTCTGTTCGAGCTCCCCTAGCTAGTGCAAATCTCGGCGGATGAATGTTTTCTTAAGGGATTCTTCCCGAAAGCGACGCGAAAATCTGAGAGGAGTCGACAAAGCTGGAAATTCGTGAGTGAAACCATTTATTCGAAAATTCGTTCTATTTTTTGTTCCCCGGGTCCTGAAGTTTGTAGAATTCGGATTCGTAAACTAAGAAGAAAGACTAAACTTGTGTTCAAGGCGTTCCTGGGGGGTGATGGCACTCACGCCGACAGCGTCTCCCACAAAGATTTCACCATTTTTCTATATGGAACGAAATTTTACATTTCTCCATGTATATCGTACATTTTTTGGTTAACCTGTCGGCTAGTACGCTTTGAACACGTGATTACGATAAACGCCGCGTAACTGGAGTTTGGGTTTGAACTTTTTTTCCAAAGAATTTGCTTAAACATTATTAGCGACCGATTTGTTTTGTTACATGTTTTCTCGGGGATAATGCTACGAATTTCTATTCGAGTTATTTTCACATGAATATTTTTCTTTGTAACCACATTTCGTTTATATTAACGATTTCTGTATTTCATTCAGGTAGATATTTTGTATTTCATAAATTTGATGGATCCTCTACAAATTCGCGGATACACACTGTAATCATGAAATTATTTTAGCCATGTTGCTTGCTATTGTTACGTAGCACTTATACATTTTGCTGATCAAACTATATATTTTTTACTAATTGCTCCAACTTTCCTTTGTTACTTCCATTGACATTCGAAGGCTTGTTCTTATTCTCGAGTTATGCCTTTTGGTTTTCTTCTTTTACAAAAGTAAAAGAATTTGCTCTCTATTATCAATGTACTTTGTTAAAGTTTGTACGTATATAGGCAAACGTATACGATTCGAATTGGATCATTTCAAGTTTAATTTTAACAGATCTTCACGCAATGTTTAACTTTTGTCAGGAATACAATGAAACGATCATATATGAGAAACCTCTAGAAATATAACATTTGTTGTTGACAAAAGAACAGAAATTACTAACTCTTGAATGTGTAAGGTCATTGATACAGGTTCAAACTAAATTATACATGGTTTTATACTTGAAATACAGGTGTATTAGTTGCTAAAGGAAGTTTACGTACATTTTGTTATTGTAACTGTTGCTCGTTCTAACGATCCACAAAGAAATACTAAAGTCGCGTCCAAAATTCATTTTATGTACAGTATTTGAACTGTAGCGAGTACCTTAAATGATATTTTGTCAAAATATATATTTTCAAGGTTGCAAGGATATAATTAAACTGCTTGTTGATATTGACAGGAAGATTGTTCTAAAAAGGTACCATAATGGAGAGTGGAAGTATCTTGAATACCCCAGGTAATTACCCTGGTGGGGATCGTCAACAGTTTTGCGTTTCCTGGAATTCTCATCAGTCGAATATGCACAGTGCGTTTCCTAAATTGTTAAGTTCTGAGCAATTTGTCGATGTCACTTTGGCTTGCGATGGAGGTTCGATAAAGTGTCACAAAGTGGTATTGTCAGCCTGTAGCGATTATTTGGAACGTTTACTGCTAGAAATACCATGCACCCATCCTATTATCTTTTTGAGAGACATGAGAATGTGGGAACTTCAAGCTTTGGTGGAGTTCATGTATCGTGGAGAAGTATACGTGGAGCAACAGCAGCTAGCAAAGTTAATGCAGGCTGCTGAAGTATTACAGGTAATAACTAAAAGATTCGTCTAGCTATTTCTACGAATGCTTACATTTTTCCAATGGAGTAGTAGTTATTCAAAGTGCTCGGAACGCGTACAAAAGTCAATCCGACTTGACGATAACGTATTTTGCTCTAGATTCGTGGTCTATCCACCCAAGGAAACGATAACACTTTGAGCGAAACTAATCCTCAACAATGCGATACGAATACTCCATCGGCTGCCCCATCTACTACCACGCAGCAGGATGGAGCCAATTTTAAAGCAGAGGAAACTCATTCGGACGACGGAACATCAACAACTAATTTTCTGGAGGCTACGTCTATCGCTGCGTCTAGTACAGCGAGTGCGCCATCGCACACTAGCACGCCGGTATCACAGAACCCAAATTCCTCGAATTTTATGAACATGGAGCATAGCGAAGCACTGCAACATTTGGAAAAAGCATTGAGCGCTTGCGAAGCAACTCTAACCGAGACCCAGGGAATGGTGAAGATGGAACCGGACGAGCAATTTACTCAGCAACAGGATGTAAAACCGTACTCTATTAGTATGGTACCGAGCAGTAATTGTAATCCTAGTAGCCCGTTTCCTGCAATCGAAGGTGAGAAACGAATTTGCCTGGTCCAAGTATCAAAGAACAAAGATATTTAAAGGCGAACATGTAGAGGACCGGAGATAGGCGTGCGTCCACCGTTTGATCGTTGTCTGTTTCACTTGTAGGGTACCAGAGACGACAAAGACGTTCGGAGGAAGAATTGAAACAAGCTTCGGACATGGTGGCACGTGGTATGACGTTTCAAGTTGCTTCGGAAAAATATAAAATTCCGATAAGTACGATTCGATTCTACATGGTTCGAAAAGGTATATTGCAAAGGCGAAAACGCGGTCGTGGTTCAAGCAATCTTGGCATGAACAGTCAGCCAGGAAGTCCGGCAAGTCCGCCGTATCATATGATGAATTATCGTTTGCCAGAGAGCCTAAACTCCAGCCTACCGTAGTGCTATAAGAGAAGTAGCGAGTTTTTAGACTTGAGTTGAATCGAACAAATTTTTTATTGCCGTATCGGAGCTGTTCCAGACTGTCATTCTTCCCATGCTTATCGACTCACACTGAGTTATCCGTTCTTTTCACTCCATCATTCACGACCGGAAACGGTCACGCATGTCTATTGCGAATGCGTTTTCGCCGAATAATTAACTATTCTCCATACATTTATTGCATTTACAGAGAAGATAGTAATTTAATAGAGAATAATTGACAATGTGTACGTATCGTACACGATAGGTATGATTTTAGTCTAGAACAGCTCGACTCCGTGTACATAAGCAGCACCATACGCGAGCTTTCGGACGCAGCATCTAGACAAAAGGAAAAATAACGAAATAATGGAATTAGAAGCAGAACGAAAGAAACTTGTCGTGTCGGTTGTTTTTTCGAGGTTTCTCCGAGTTCTCGATATCATTTTACCAATTAATTGTGTAAAATGAATATTTTCGCGACGTCGTTTGATTCGATCGAGTGCTTTCTCCACTTTCGATTTTTGATTTTCGTTGATTTTCTTTGCTCTGTCGCGATGTAAACAAACAGAAGTCAGATTGATATGACAAGTGTCGATGCGGCGCTCGAAGGCCACTCGTACGGTTCAGTTTTGGGCCGTGTTCCGTTCTTCTACTTAGTGACACATACACCTTGCGTACATGGATAGCGTAAGAGGTATTTTTTTGAGTCCTATACACAGATTGCTACAACAGATTTACATAACACGGTTCATAGAAAAAGATTGAACGCGTCACGCGAACCATATTTTTACGATCGCTCGAAAAATCTTTTTGATAATACGTATCCGTAGGGTAGATTCTTTTTTATTACGTATTTATATACATAGAAGTACACACGCACTGACATACACCACGCAACACGGACATGCATTCACACGCTCCCGGACACATACACGTGCACACGCACACATACACGCATACACGCAGAGAGAGAGAGGGACGGGCTGGGCGAGAGAGGAAGATAGATATACAATAGATCTAGACAGAGAGAGAGAGAGACAGGCATACATACAAAAACACGCGCGCGCAAACACGTCGGTAACATACGTATGGATTGTGTTGGTTGTGTTTAGAGTCAACCGGTGGTTACAGTTCATTGTTAATAGGAGATTATAGCTCTTTGACTTTTCACACTACCTAGATATTGTTTTGTTTAATTTGACGCGAAATCAAGCAAGACGAGAGAGAGTATAGAGGTTTACGGTTGAGAAAAGCTTGTTATAATATTACGAGAAGATCGTAGGCTTTGTCCATGAACGAATTTTAGTCACTACGTTCAAGACTGGTCATACACGGCTGATTCCCAACCACGTCGAATCTTATTATATACTGGAAAATCTGAATTGATTATACCGATATTTTTGTAGAGACCTTGTCGTGGTACGAGTCTTCTTTCTGCCTTCATACAAGTGCTCGCGCTCCAATCTAATTCACCGATATATGTATATATGTATACATATACGCATGTGCATGTGCACCGATGCACTCACGCACGCACGCAGACAGGCAGGCATACAGATGGGCAGGCAGGCAGGCAGGCAGATATAGGCACGTACCCACATAAACATACCACCACGTACTTGGGACACGTACACACAGCGACACGCGTCACTACATAGGTACACGAATACAGGAACGAAACGTCTGCGCATGTGTGCGCGCGTGACGCGCATTACTATACAAGTATGCACATGTATATGTACAGGTGAACGTAGGCGCGTGTTATACGAATATATAATATATGTTGGTGATTGGAAGCTCGATACTCGGTACTCGGTACTGAAAACAGTTGGTACTTGTTCAAAAAGTTTACGATTTAGCTTCTTCGAAATCGTCTCTGAAAAAATGTACGATCACGACGTACTTGGCGTAATGCTTTTTACATCCTAGTGTATAATAAAACTTATAATCGATCGTCAAAATTGACCAGTTTTCATGAAAGCGACCAAATACGGCTTTTTCGATCGTTTTGTGAATCCTGGATTTGCCTTTTCGAAAGATTATATGATTAGATATCGAGATCCGTGGCGCGCGTTCGCGAACCCGCAGCTTCGCGCCTATATACATTCTATTCGAACTCGTTCGCGCGTACGCACATGCATACTTACATACATGGATACGTATCTACAGGCATGCATGCATGTACGAATGTACGTGTGTGCGCGCGTGTTTGCGCGTATGTTTGTATGCATGCACGTATGTATGATGTATTTATGCATATACATGCGTACACACGGTCGCAGAAGGAACGATATACGATATACGGTAGAAATGCCCTCATCAACGATTCGTGTTTTTAACCAGGATCCCGATTCCAAATCGTTACGGTAAAGGATAAAGGCGCTTTGGAGCGTGCGCCTAGCAAGAAACGCGAACGATTGATGGGCATTCCCCAGGTATATCTATACGGAGAACATAGTAGACACGCACAGAAGGCACTCGGACGCGAACACACATACAGAGACACGCGACACGCACACGCTCACGATCACCTTGATCACAACGGACATAGGACACAACAGGACATTGACACAAATGTAACGTAATCGTACAGTGTATTGCCTTTGTTAAATAGCATTCGGATAAAGCCATATTTTTCCATGCAATGCAATAATCCAGCAAAATAAATTACCGTAATTGTGAAACAGCCTAAAATAGGGAAGAGTGCCAGATAAAACAAAAAAATACTGAGAAAGAATAGGAAGGAAAACAGAAGAGGAGGAAGGAGGGAAAGGAAAGGAAGGGAAAGGAAAGGAAAGAAAAGAGAGAGGAAGGGAGGACGGATGGAGGTACGGCGAGGAGAGAAGATTAGAGGAGAAGCGAAGCGTAAAAGGGCGAAGCACGCATAGGCAAAGGGAGGAAAAAAGAGGAGTAGGAGGAGTCGAAGGAGGAGAAGAATAATGGGCGTGATCGATATGTAAAACGATTTCCTACCACTTAGAACATATTTGCCTTTTATTCTGGCCTCGTGATAAATCCTCACTTTATTTATACTCGACAATATACTGGATACCGTGCGAAGGAACGACTAAATTAGGATAGGAAACTTGATGAACCAATGATTTCTCGCGGTACACTGCGAGTCCTAAAATTCCACCTCGTTCGCGTGAATCGGTGCGAACCCGGGACTTTGGGATTTTCTGGAATTTTCTGGAATTTTCGATTCGTTTCCTACCCTACATTTATTCTCTCTCTCTCTTTCTCTCGCTTTTCCTTTCTCCATATTTTTCCACTTTCTCATGCTCACGCTCCTTGTCTCTGTCGTCCTCCCCACTCTAGCACACCCCCTCTTGTGCGATGTGGCGCTCCTTTACCTTTGTCTTTTTTGCGTTGATCCTAATCCCTGCTTCTTCGACGCTCTTCCTTATTTTCCTTGCCTCGTTTTGTCGCCGAGACGGCGAATGAATTCGCTAGAAAAGAGTGTACGAATAAGAAAATAGAAAAAGAAACGATAGAGGAAAGAAAGCGAGGGTGTTGCACTTTTTCCAGTTGCATTCCGATCAGGATCAAACAAACGAGCAAGTAAACGAGAGCGAAAACAAGCGACGAGGTAGCGTTTTTATCGGCGTGTACAGCATTGTTGCTTGAAAAAGTTCGTATCGCGTGAATCATCGTTCAAAAAGTTCCAGTTGACAAAGGTTTTATACAGATCTATTAAAAACCAGTATTTCAAACCAATGAAGAATATTAGTTTTCTAATAATAACAGTACATTTTACGTGAACTTAGAAACAGTGCTTAAGTCAGTAATGCTCAGCGTATGTAACAAATATTTTTAGTGGAAATCCGTGTCATACTCACGTGAATTATAATGCCCTTAAAATATGTAACTAAACTAAATTAAACTAAAATAAAATAAACTAAAATAAAATAAACTAAAACTAAACAACAATCAAAGAAGCATGGACGATACTTGACGACTATTATTAATATAGACGTTTTCTTAGGAATACATAGATCGTAGCCATTTTGAGGCAGTTTACGTTATATTTAATTATTATATTAGATGATCGCTTCGAACTACTCTTTTTAAGGCGGTATTATTATTTGTAGATAGACTTTGCGATTATACTTACTGCGATGATCGGTCGATGATCACTATAATTAAGGTTTCTTTTTACAGTTACCGAGATCAATGTCCTGCGAACGACAAGAAACTCGATCGATCGGTTTTTCGTTCCTCCATTCTGCGACTCCATTCTGCGGCATTTCTTCGTCGCTTCTTGTCCTTTCGAAATCTTTTATCCTCCGGTCGGTAGACGTACACGTACACGTACGCGGACACGTTCGAGTGTTTCTCGAAGGAACAAACCCGAATTCTTTGCGGAATTGGCCCAACCGTTTTGCAGCGGATCGTTGCTCTCGATAGAATCGATCGGTCGATCGGTTCCTTGTTCGTATCAGAATCGTGAAGAACGTTCTATAGATATTTTTTGACGAAATCACAAACCTGTAAAAACAAAAAAAGTAAAAGTCCAATTTTCTAAACGTAGGTTCCTTAAGAATATCGAACTCGATGCGACCGTTGCAACAGGTTGCGACAAGTTGCACGTACGTACGATCCGCGCATACACCCGTGCAATCGTGCAATCGTGCAATCGTGCGCGCATGTATCGTGTCCGTGGCATCGCGTCGAGCGGGAATCGCCATTGAAACGCTCGTGCTCGGTCGAAATTGTATTCTCCGTTTGTTTTCGATCAGGACGACAGCAGCACCGTTCGACGCGATGCCCGTCGAGAATGCACGGTCGCCGTTGCCGTTACTGTTGCAAATAGACGAGTAAATTAGCGACTAGCAACAAAACGTAGGTGGGGAACGATAGTTGGCGAGTCGCGGCGCATCTCGTGTCGCGTATGCGCGTCGATCGCGATCGCAATTGCTGACGATTAAGGAAAGCAGTATGTGTCACCGTTCGAAACAAATCGAAGGAAGGAATGAAAAGAAAATTCAGAATATATCGACTCGCGTTTTTGTTCCGGTTTCCGCTTCGGTTACCCTTTCTACTTCTTTTTCTGGTTGTTTTTATATTTTTAGCGCGATCCGAAAAACAAGGAGGCGCAAACGCAGGACAAAACCGAACAAAACAGACTAGAATAGATAATAGAGAGTAGGATAGAATAGAAGATAGGACAAAACAGAACAAAATAGAACAGAATAGAACGGACAAAACAGACCAGACGAGAGTTCAGAATATGTAGGCAAAGAGAGAGAGGGGGGGGGGGGAAGGGAGAAGGGTAGATAGAAGAAGAGAGAGAGAGAGAGAGAGACGATGCGACGATCGTTTCAGTGATTACCGATCCGATTTTGAGAGAAAGCTTACGATCGTACAGTCTTATATCCAGAATATCGACCGATTTTCTTAAGCGAGATCATTCGGTAAAACAACGTCATAGCAACAGTAATATGCATTCGAAGTTTCGAATTGCAACATACATGCACTTCTGTACAGAATTTTTCGTAGGTTGCGACGATTATCATGAAAAAACTCAGCACTTGTCGGCTTCGTGAAATTAAAGTATTGTTGTTTCATTTACGTATAAGCTGTACGTTAAGGAAAAAAAATTGCTTATAATTTTAGGGTCGTGTAACGTGTGTTAGCGAAGCATGCTTCTAAGTAGAAAGATAGGACAATGCTATAACAATAATTATTATAATTAAAGTGAGTTAAGAGTATAAGGCATTTAATAAGTGCAAAGTATTTCTTAATAAAAGTACTTCCAAAAACGAAAATGTCTACAGATTGTTTGAAAAGTCCCATTTCTCGTTCGGCAAAGGAACGCGCGCGCGTTCCCGAGGTCTCGAACCGTCGCAGCAGAATTCGACGATCGGCGAATCACCGTTATCGGGAGTTCAACTGTTTGAAAATCGTGCCCGCGTACACGTGGCCATGGCTATCGCTTATTGTCGCATCTCGGACGTCACCGGCCGCGTCCCGTCGCATCCATCTCGCGCGAGATCGCCTCCTCGGACTTGAAACCGATTCGCATCGACGCGCCGCGCCGCGCCGCGCTGCGCTCAGCTGAACCGCGCGAAGCGACATAACCGACGCAACGCGGCGGTCGACTCGATTGCCAAGGAAATCGCAACGGGGTGTCGTTTCGAGCGAAGGATATTTTGAACGGGATTCTCGGGAGAGTCGAGGAGATCGGAGACAAAGGCGAGACGTGGTTCTCGATCGCAAGCAGAATCGCAGGACCACGGTGCAAGGCGACGCGAGCCGAGAAAGCCGAGAAAGCCGAGAAAGAGGAGAAATACGAGAAGGGAGACGAGGGAGGCGCGAGCAAAAGCACCCGCTGCGAAAGTTTCTGCGAAGCAAAAATTGCGCAGTTGTCGCGAGCGAATGAGTCGGTGCGCACGCTCCCGCGCGTTCCCTTTGTGTTATTTTCGGGCGGAATCACCGTTCGAAGCTTTAAATAGGACCGACTTTCCGACCGAGAAGACAGTTCGTAACACAACCGGTTCTATATGGTGGAGCATCGAAGATTATTCACTGTGAGTAAACAACGTTGAACGGTGGAACGGTGATATCGTGTCGAGAAACGTCAACTATTGTTTCGCCGATCCGAGACAGCCGAGAGAATCGTCGAAGGACCCTGCTTTCCGTAATTCGTTTCCATAACGGAGTTCGCAACGTGCCGTTTCTTCCTCGAAGCGAATCAACTTCCTCGAAATCGAGGAAGAAGCGTGCGCGAACCGCGTTCCAGTTCCAACTAAATGTAGAATGGGTTTATATAGAGTCTACGACGGTGTACACTGTGCAGACGTCTGCGACGATTCGAACTTGGACTAGATTGAATTATCGGTGAGAAAGAACACAGAGTTTGACGTCGAACGAATCCACGATCCCCCGATCCAAGAGAATCGATCGAAATCGTTGGGAAAAACGCGAGGTTCCTCGCAGCCCAGAATAAGCCACCGAGAGTTGGTCTCGATCTCGATCGATTCACGGTTCCGTTATCATCGCTAAATTTGTGTCGCTGCCTTGGCAGAGTTTCGGCGTTTCGATCGAGATTTCGATTGTTCGATCCAACTCGATTCGACTGGCGAGGCGCGAAACTCGAACAGTCCTCAACTTCCGGCGCGCGCGAACGCGGCGCGCCGTGACGTCGACGGCTTGCAGCGACCTTTCCGAATTTAACGATGAGCAAGCGAGTAGCGATCGAGCAGGAAGAACGAGTAGAACCGAGATCGAATCGAGGTGTCGACTGAATCGTCCGTTATGGTTTTCCGTTTCCGGTGAGGACGCCTGTAGATGCCAACCGAATACATGGCGAGCCCGTTGCAGCGGGAACTGGCCGACTCCATAATACGGTTGAAACCGCTCGACGAAATCCGCATTCTGCTGGCGTGCGGCGCAAAGGCGAACGAACCTGTCACTCAGGGCTTGAGGCCGCTGCATTACGCGGTGTGGCAAAAGTACACGGAAGCGGCCCAATTGTTGCTGGTGCGCGGCGCGGACATCGACGCCACCGACGAATGCGGATACTCCGCGTTGCACCTTGCCGCCGAGCACGGCTACGTGGATTTGGTCAAGCTGCTGCTCGACCACGGTGCCAAGGTCGACCATCGAGCTGATACCGGGGAGCTTTTCCCAAGGTAGGAGCTCCGCTCTCGGTCGCTCTCGGTCGCTCTCGGTCGCTCTCGGTCGCTCTCGAAGCAATCGCGGCGAAGCGATGTAGCGACGCAGCGACGCAGCGACGCAGCGACGTAGAATCGGAACCAGAAACAATTCTCCCCTTTCGCTTTGCCTCCGTCTCGACGACGATCGATTGGCATCGGAAACGCGTCGATCGCACGCCAAAGCCTTCTTCTATACATACGAACGTATAAATTGCAGCCGCGCGCGCGTCTCATAATTGCTATGTGGACCGTAGCGTGCTTATTCGTGGAGAAGAACGCGAGAAGCGAAAGAGAAGAATGGTCGCGGCCTTTGTTCGGACCGATCGGTGAAAGAATCTCGCTTGACCCCACGCAGGACAACCATGTGCGACGAGCCCCTGCGCCTCGCTCTGAAAAATCGACACGTCGACGTGGCGAGAATTCTGCTGGAAGCTGGCGCGAACCCGAACAAAAGGTACTTTTTCGGTTCGGAAATTAATTTGGTCTCGCCGTTGGATCTGCAATGCATGGAACTGTTGCTGGCGTTCGGGGCGCAACCGAACACGAGGGATCGCGCGGGACTCACGCCGTTGATGAAAGCTTCGAGATTACCTCAGGTAAATCTTCTCGTTCGGGCTCTCGTCCGTTTGGCCGGCCGCGCGCTTCTTCGGAATCGTTTATCAGCGAAGAACGTTCTCTCACCGACACAGGGCATATCGTCCGTGTTGCTTCTGTTGAGCTACGGCGCGGACGTGAATTCGATGGCGGACGCGAGACACGACTACCGGACCGTTCTCCACTACGCGATCCTCGGCGGAGATCCGACGGTGATCGACCTGCTCCTGAAGCAGGGCGCTCGACTGGACCTCGGGCCCGAGTATCAGAAGCCAACGGCCCTCGACTTGGCCATTCTCAAGGGGGATCCCTCTATCGTACAGATGCTGTTGAGATCGGGTGAGTTTGACTCGACCAGCTTTTTAAATAGAATCAGTGATCACGAATCGATGCATCAGGTGCCAACGTGAACGCGACCTCGCCGATCATCGGTTCCCCGCTTCACGTCGCCTGCGCGGACAACATTCCAAACAGACTGGACATCTTGACGATGTTGTTGGAGCGAGGCGCGGACCCGAACCTGGTGATACGCAGCGACGAAGGGCCGGCGTTGCGTCCGGTTTTGGCCGAGTACGTAGCTTCGAACGAAAATCCGTCGGTGCAGGTGGTGGCACTCTTGCTCAAGTACGGTGCCCGGGTCGTGATCAAGACGCACTTCCGCGACCCGCACGGCATCCTAAACTCTCTGCAGAATACAGCGAACAAGCCGCGACTGTTGAAAGCGTTGCTGGAAGCGGCGGAGAGCTTCGATCCTTGCATGATACGGAGATCGAGCAGCCTGACGGACGCGCAGAGGGCGATGGTGATGGAGGCGGCCGGAACTCCGTTGCCTCTTACCCATCAGGCCAGGTTGATCGTCCGGAAGCTGTGCGGCACCAAGTTGCCAAAAATCGTTCACAAACTCCAGCTACCGCAGTCGCTGAACCGCTACCTACTCTACGACTTCTATTAAGTCTTCCCAAGCTTTGCCAACCGTGCGGAATAGCCGCTACCGAAGCTGCTGCCGGTACCGCTGCTTCCGAACAATTCGCCGCGGCGACGTGAATCGCGGCATCGCGGCATCGCGGCGCGGGACGAGGAGAGAAGATGGAGCACGGTGCGGTCCGCAGAGTCCGCAGAGTCCGCTGAGACCGCTGCACCGTATTCGTTTCCAGCCGCTCTTTTCCCAATCCTGGCCACGTCGCGCTATGCCAAACCGATGCGATGCTGGGTTGAAAACCTGCCACTGCGTTTCGGAGTCTACAAAGTAGCCCGGGTTTCGAAAAGAAACTCTCGCTCGCTCGCTCGCTCAAATTGTTGTCGCCACGAAAGGTTGCTGTTCGTCGCGTCACCGTCCACGTTTTTACTCGTTTCGCTCGAATCGACGCGCGATGCTTCTTTCTTCCTACGCCTGTCGCGTCGACTGGTCGATTCTGTAAATGGAAATGGAAAAAAACATCGAACATAATTTTCTACCTATACGCGGTATCCATCCAACGAATTTGTAGTTATATCTAATATTACAAGTACATATATTCACGAATACGTATTTACCTATTTACGATCATTTGTACAACGACTATGTACAGCCCGATCGAAACAACCGCCTTGACAATCGAACCAATAAAGGATAACTGGAGGAATATACCATAACTATATAACTATTTTACGTCGGTTTAGGAAACTCGAGCAAACATCATCTTCTGCGGCAACGAGATCATCTGTCGCAAACTTCTCTTGCGACTAAAATACTCGATGATACGTCTACCGGTATATCTGCATACTAACAATAAGTTGCTCGCGTACGCAGCTAAGGTTTTTTACCCGTCTTGCTCATCTTTCCAAAACGAAATGCTTACGACTTGCAGCGAGTTTACGTCATTCGAATGACGAGCATCTCCTGTCTTTGTCTTCTCTGTTGGCATTTTGATCGATCGTCGCGTTATTTATTTTACGCGCGAAAGTATTTCTCGATGTGTTTCACAATGCATATGCGTGCACGTATACATATACATATATTCAACTGCGCGAAAATTAAACTATTCGCACATATACGAGTACCGTGCTGCGGTACACGCAAACTGGGACAAACAATTTAAATTTACCGCCACCGATTGGCCTGTGGCGCCTCTTGTGGCAAAATCAAGAAGCTTATTCAGACGTCCGTACAGCGCCAGTTAGTGCAGCGGCAAAACGCGCAAACTGCTAGCCAAAATCGACTGTCGGTAATTTGACTAACAGTTTGAGCGTTTTGCCACTGCACTAATTGGCGCTGTACGAACCTCGGAAAAAGCTTCTAGATTTTACCACAAGAGGCGCCACAATCGCCCACATTATAAACAACGCAGGCTAGCCTAAAAACATTAATTATGTTAAGATTAGAACATAAACAACAAAACCAAGGGTATAGAATTCTTCAGGAGAACCTACTGTGTCGATATTATGTAAGAAAACCAAACAAAGACAACGAAAAATATCATTAGTTAACGTAACAATTAACCAAACTTCAAAGAGCAATTTAATTACATTACGCAATGTTGTCATTCCTTTTTGTATACGATGTCGATACCGTAAATTCTCCCGCACAATTTCATACCCTTGGTTTAGTTTTTTATACCCTAATTTTGTTAAAATTAATGTTTTTGGCCGATTCTGCACTGGGTAGATATGAGCGTCTGTGCCGAATATGTAATCCTATTTGCCAAGAAAAGTTTCTATAAACTGGACCGTTCCCAGTATTGTTGCACACAATGGATTCAGATCCCGTGTATATTGACAGAATCAAGTTTCGTATGTTGTATCTTGTTAGCATGGATCTTGCTTATGCGTACCAGAATTCCATTTCCTTATAGACTGTAGCAAAAGGTCATTTGCAAAAATTTAGGTACGAATACGTAGTATTATTTAGTAATTATAATTCTGAATACAATTCTTATAGTTTATACATATATATATACATATGTATAAAGATAATTTATTTCCATTCAACTCATACCATATACAATGTAAATACATGGAAAAATAATTAATCTATTTTAAATATACAACAGTAATATATACCGTAGATAAATACTTCAAAATTTAAATTCGGTTTAATGACAATTATGAAAATTATTTTTAAAAATTACCCCTTATACGCGTATACATATATCGAGTACATGTATACTTGACTACAAAATTTTTTCAGGACGTTTTTAAAGGACAAACGTCTACGAAGCGACACACATTATTGAAAACTATTAATAGCGTACTAATCGTATTAATCGCTAATCTCGCCAAAAGTTACCTGGCTTGTTAGTGTTAGTCCACCTAAAAAGTATTTATAATATGTGCATGTATATGGTGATAAACGTATACTGTTTCGATACGTGTACTTTTATGCTATAATTTTCAAGTTGTCATCGAGTTTGTGAAACGTTAGATATGGCTGACGAAAAACTTGTAAATCAAGTAGATCAAGAATTGAATGATTTATTAGACAGTAAGTAATTCTTTCGTTTACCATAGTTTAATCAAGTAAATGTAATTCAGAAATTGTATAACCTAAAATATGGGACAAAAACTATATATTCATTCGTGCCGATACGTTTAGTAATATAAGTCGATATAAACTTTCTGTTGAAAGCTTTAATATAAAAAGGTATAAATAATTTCCCATAGTCGTAAGAATTTGCAAAGTCATTGATGATTTGCAAAATAATTTCTTTGTTATGTAACACTTCTAAAAGAAATGAAATCCTAGTCTTATTAAAGTTATTATATTATAGATAATTCTTCTTATCACTGTAATAATAAATTGTAGGTGCTTTGGAAGATTTCAACAAAGAACAAAAAGTAAATAAAGCAGACGATAAAAAAGAGTCTTCAAAAGTTACAACAGACGAGGAGAATTTTGAAACATTAGAAGATGCTTGGACTGCAAATATTATTGAAGGAGCTGTTGATCAGTTTAAGGAGAATCTACAGGATTTAATTAAGAATGGTAAAGATTTGAAAAACATTTGAAAAGGAGACTATTTTAATATTATTCTACTTTAAACAGATAGCAAACTTGGTACAATAGACAATGTAATTGTAATGTTATAGGTGCTCTTAAAGATTGCAACAAAGGCCAGAAGGTAGGTAAAGTAAGCAAGAAAAAGAAATCTTTGACACCTGGAACAGACGATGATACTTTTGAAACATTAGAGGATACTTGGACTGCGGATGTCATCGAAGAAGCTGCTGATCAATTTGAGGAGAATATAGAAAATTTAATTAAGAATGGTAAAGACTTATGAATTTTTTAGAAAGGACACATTTTAATATTTTTCTGTTAGGGGCTGATAGCGAATTGGGTGCTTCTTTTAAAAGAATGGCAGAAACACTTTCGAGCGTAGTATCGGACGAAAGGAACACCGATAAAGACAGTGCAAGTACAGATTTCGAAAGTGTTATCGCTCAAGCACTAAACGATTTGTCTGCAACATCCGAAACATTACAGGTAGTTGTTTACAACGTCGACCTCTTGTTTAATCAAACATTTTGTTTCTGACAACAAGTGTCTTACAACAATATTGTAGAACGAAGCTGATATTTCCGAAATGTTTGGGCAAGTATCTCTGGATGATGGACCTGGTGGTATTCTACCAATCATGCAAGGAATGCTGCAACAGTTGCTGTCCAAAGAAATACTGTATCCATCATTGAAAGCATTGGTAGATCAGTATCCTGAATGGTTGGAAGGAAAGAAAACTTCATTATCAGCCAGCGATCTACAAAGATTTAATAAACAATTAGAATTAATGAGAAAGGTGGGTAGCAGAAAAATGTCAAATATAACAGTTGATTACAATCGAATATTGTTACGTTCTTGTATTTTATACTTACTATAGGTGTGTATCGAATTGGAAAATGAAAAAGACGAAGATACGAAAGAAACGAAAAAGAAACGTTTCGAGACTGTCACATCGCTGATGCAAGAAGTACAAGAATGCGGACAATTACCAAAAGAACTTGTGGATGAACAAATAATGCCTTTTCAACTTGATGCAGAAGGACATCCTATTATACCAGCGGTACTCCGCGATATGGATTCATCACAAAATTGTCGATTAATGTAAACCGCAAACCATTCTTCAGAATCATTTCACAAAAAGGAGAATCAGAATAAACCCATATAGGGGCTTGTAACACAAAAATATTTTAAACGTGTAAATTCTAATTGTACGTACAGCCGGTAATCTATTTAATACAGAACGATACTATTCTCGATAATGACATCGTGAGAAAGGATTCAAGTCTGTATTTGTACGATTTACAATTTGTATATAGATACTTTTATATATATATATATATATATATATATATATATATATACACATATAAGTGTTCGCACGCGTAAAAAGTTACTAGGATAGAATTATGTCAAATCCCGCGTTTTGTAATTGTACGTTTTAGTTTGTGGAAAATAAGATTCTGTTGTTTTAAATGATATTTTAATATATTATAAAATCTGTAGTAACTAAATTTTATTTATCTAAATCGTTCATATTTGCATTTAACGTCACGTTAAAGGGACTCTTTACATTTTATCTATCAACAAACTGATCTTTTTACGGATAGCTGATGATTTCGATTTACTTCTTACTCTGACGATCATTGCGTAGACTCTACGCCGTACAGTATTACGATACGTTCCTACAAAGGCAAACTCAAATCTCTTTTAATATATTTCATGTGGAGAAACAAAAGTCGTGTTTCACAGAGTACAATATTTTTTACATGGAAATTACAACAACATTACTGTTGCTAGAAGATTATTAGATGTTTTATCTATTTGATTGGGCATTCGACCAGATACTCTTACACGACCGATGCCCTTTAAAGTCTTGCACCAACTGGTACATTTTCAAGTTGCTAATTTACGCTGGAGTAAGAGCCTGGACTCCCGGTAAAATTTTGCCTTCGAGAAGTTCTAAACTGGCACCACCTCCAGTGCTCACGTGGCTCACTTTATCTTCAGTTTTCCACTTAGCGGCACACGTGGCTGTATCACCGCCCCCAATAATGGTAATAGCACCCTGCGATGTAACGTTCACAACGTTATCCATCAAACTCTTTGTACCTTGGCTGAAATTTTCAAATTCAAACACGCCTGCTGGACCGTTCCATACAATAGTCTTTGCTCTTTTGATTGACTCTGCAAATCGTATATCTATAAAGTATCTGCCACATCGTAGATACAAGCGGAAAGAGGATAACTTTGTTGCCGAGATATTATTTACCTGCGAATAATTCTCTTGTCTTTGGACCAACGTCGAGACCCATCCAACCATCGGGTATGCCACTCTCTATGTCTGCTGAACCGACAGCTGCATTTTCCGCGAATTTATCGGCAGTAACAAAATCAACAGGTAAATGTATTTGAACCTTGTTCTTCTCTGCTTTTGCTAATAGATCGTTGACTATTTTCGCTCCTTCTTCGTCGAACAACGAATTACCTATCTAATACGGAAAACATCGTGTGTTAATTAGAAGCAAAGGAGGCCGAATACCGTTTCGCAATACTTACCTTCATGTTTTTGGATACTTTCAAGAAAGTATATGCCATACCACCGCCGATAATCATTTCGTTGACTTTGTCCAACATATTATTTATTAACTGTATTTTGTCTGCAATTTTGGCACCCCCTAATATTGCTAAAAATGGCCTCGCAGGATTATCTAACGCTTTAGCGAAATAATCTAATTCTTTCTTTAAAAGAAATCCGCTTGCCCTGGTTGCATATCCCTCTCCTAACATCGAGCTATGAGCTCGATGAGCGGTGCCGAACGCGTCGTTAACATAAATGTCTCCAAGTTTGCCAAGAGATTTTCGGAATTCCGCAACTTTTTCCTTGTCCGCTTTTATCTGAGAGACAGAGAAATTTTATTAGAATATTTTACTTCAAATTGATACGGATAATTGCATCGATGTCAATAGAATGTTGTACAAAAATTTATACCTTACTTCCATCGGGACCAACTCCCTTGCCTTCCTCCTCGATGTGAAACCGTAAATTTTCTAGCAAGATGACGGTTCCAGGTGCAGGATTAGCACAAGCAGCTTCTACTTCTGGCCCAACGCAATCGTTTAAAAACAAAATCTCTTTTCCAAGTAGTGTTTTCAATTCTTCCACTACTGGTTTTAAAGTATATTTCATGTCTGGTTTACCATCTGGGCGACCCAAGTGCGACATCAATACAACACTTTTTGCTTTCTTCTCAAGAGCATATTTGACAGTATCCAATGCAGCAACGATTCGTTGGTTGTTGGTTATTTTACCTTCCTTTAATGGCACATTGAAGTCGACGCTGAAATATATTTTACATTATTTACATGCATAGCAACATTATAAATAAACTTGACGATGAGTGACATATTTTCATTTCTTTAGAGAAATTCGAAATCCTTCAACCGGCTTCCGAGCTTCTAGTTGTTATCGCATAAAGGTTACATTGTACATAAAAAATGAAGAATACGCGAGAATGTCAACGTAAGGTTTCATTGATGTGTTAAAAGTTTAGTAGTTGGGAATTGAAATTGAGAGAGGTACGATTGAAGGATATGTACCGCATCAGAACCCGTTTGTCCGTCAGATCCACTTTATCGATGCTGAGCATATTAAACGCCATGGTTTTACTATTGAAATGTCTCGCTTTCGAAACAATACTCTTTTCAATGATTTGCAATGCGCCGTTGATGTGGTTTTTCAACTTGGGTAACCTCTGTTTGGTGGAGTAACTTGCGACAAAACTCTCGACTATCTTTCGAATCGTTTTATCACCGAAACACTTCGACTCGGCAAAGTCAAAGCAAGGTCGACGAATGTAGCGACCTCCTACGAGTTTTAGAGACGCGCGCATCGACACAGCTGTTTCGAATATGAAAATGTGAACTGGTTACTCGTTGCGTGCTCTAGCTTGAAAAAACGATGTACGGGAATACGTAGCTCCTCTCGATACGTGTGCATTCGTTGTTTATACAATTTTTATCCTATTGGTCTTTAGTACAATCGTAGATAGTTTCGATTCGTTGCGAGAACGCAGAAATTGTTAGAAACAAATACATGGTTGAACAATGACCAAACTGAACTGATCGTCGATTTACAGATGTGATGAAAACAGGCAACGTACCAGGTTACGCTACACGTACGTACGTGTATACGAACGTGTTTATTTCGAACAAATTGAAATAATCGATTGCAACTATAACGGTAATAATCGAACGTCTTGGTTCGATAATAGTTTTGATATTATTTTTTATTTATTGACCGCAAAATTGTCAGGTGTACGAAGTACGAACAGATATAGGGATTAGTGGCAGCAATCAATTTTGATTTCAGATGGATGACGAAAAAATCAGACGAATCGGTGACAACGAGACTTCTTAAAGGAGAAGAAAGCACTCGTAAACAGGAGAACATGCAGACTACAAGATCGTCCAGTTTTCCGATATGCCATCGATGAATTATAATACGAATATGGTTTGGGTCTGCAGAGATGGAATATTCGATAAACGTCTGGTATTCCGGTATTTCATCTGACCGATGCTATTCTCGAGTCTGGCATGGTAACACAATCGTGCCGTCGACCGTTTATCCGATTCTAAAACGAAGGTGAAACAGGAGGTAGAGAACAAGCCGAGTGGTACGCATGAAAATAGGACGAGAAGAACAAACTTTTCCTAATTAATACTAATATTGCTCATATTATGCCGTATTATCCAATGTTGCAATAGGTATACTTAGCTAATACCGTTTCTTTTTTGAATTTAGAATTCCATTGTCATTCGCCACGAGCTGGTCAGCGGTTTCAGAAAGAAAAGGAGAAAGGAATGAAATGAACTTGAATAAGATTCTGACTCGACTCGTCGCCTCGTAAGTTGCGACACCCTCGACCTGTAAAAATTGTACGTGTGAAATGGTCGGAGCACGCTGCCGTGCCGCCGCGCCGGACCGAAATAACACAAGTTTGCTGAACGCGAAGGCGGGATACACGAAATATGTATAGCTATGCATATTTTCTCGACAGAATTTCAAGACAATCGTGCTTTTAGAAGACCAGTTTAATCGCCTCTTCTAAAACTAGGAGTGCCCGTATACCAAATAAACTAAAGTCTAGTACCTGCAGCGTTATGCAATTACGAAATCGACGTCTACTTTGATATTTGCAAAGATAACTCGGACAGAGGCGTCGGAATGACACGCGTGTACATGCATGCGAACGCATCAATGATCGAAAATCGATGAATGACTCGAAAGACAAGAATCGCGCAAGGTAGGTGGAATGGAGGAGAAGGCGGGCAACGAGCGATTCGAGGGTACTCGAATGTTGTATGTAATTGAATGGCAAACAGTTTATAGTAAATAGGCAGATAGGTAGGAGCGTAGAAGCCAAGGTCTGGTACACGAAGCAGCGTCCGCGATCGGTTCGGTTCAAGATTCAAGTCAGGCCGAGCGACCACCAGTCCGCAACGGGTGGAGGGAGAGAGGATCAAAAAGAGAAGGAGACGATGGAAGAAAAGGAACAACGCGATACTCGTGTGTCAGTCCAATGCCAGTGGAACGCGGCGACTCGCATTCGAGCTCTCCGACTCCGACTCTCTGACCTGTCCAAAAGAACTTTAGCCATCGGTTTGTTAACCAAAACTGTTCCCTCTGTGTTCGTAGTGCTCTGAATGGGAGGGGCCGTGGGCAATTCCACGGTGCAACGTTCATTTCGATTTCGATTCTTCCCGGTTTACCCAGCCGTTTGTTCGTATCTTGTGCTTGACTTTGAAGAACGCGTCGATTCACCACCGTCACCACCGCCGCTGTCACCATCGCCTTCATCACGGCCACCGCCGCCACCACCGCTGCCGCCGCCACCGCCGCCACTGCCACCAACGCTGCCACCAACGCTACCAGCAACGCTACCACCAACGCTACCACCAACGCTACCACCAACGCTACCATCACCGTCGCCGTAATCATTCTGCTCTGCGTCATCTTCGTGTAACCACCTATCCACTCGGCGCGATCTTTTCATTGTCTTTATTTATCGCCAAGTCCCTCTTTCGTACGGAGCCATGAAGTGGTACGTGATCATTATTTCTTTCGAGGCGATTTAAACTTGGTATTCGATCCCTTTTACTATTCCGTTATACACCTCTTGCTCTCTTTGTTGTATCTCTACTTCTCCGCTACCCCCTCTACTACAGCCCTCTTTCTTTTGTTTCCCTTGACCAATCGGTTTGTTTCATGGTGTGTTCTCCTTCTTTGCGATGACTGCTAACTTTGATCCGTTTTTCTATCCTTACGCATATTCGTACAGTTTGCATAAGCAGAGCATGCCCGGAATGTGCGAGTACGTTTTAATTGCCCTGGAGTGCACGCATGAACGAGCGCACGCGTGCTTCTCGCGTATTCGCGCTTCAACCATGCCTTGATCTTTCGCGTGTATTCATCGTATGGATTTCGATAACGCGGTGAACGCGTTATTGCCAACATCGGTTGCAAACAGATAGAGAAAAAGCAATCTTTTCGTCTGACCGGTATGCAGATGGTTAAAGACCAACAGAACTACCTCGAAAAGTACCTTGGCGCGGAGAAAGATGCTACTCCGCGTAATATGTACACATATAAAGTGGGGTCGTTTAAAAATAGATGTTTAAACTTAAATTGTACAGCATATATATATATATACGTATACTATAAGAATTTATTTTGCTTTCAACGGGGTAAGATCCCATACGAACCAAAATTTACAAGGCAGTACAAAACGCATCGATTAGATGCTATTCGTAAAGAAGCTTTTGGATTCAACTTCTCATATTCACTCTATATTCGTATTGTGGCAAAGTAGCAGTATGCGTACGTTACGAATTATATTTCTGAACGAAGGTTATGTATTGCCCATATACATATTTTATAGGTAGTGTGCAACAGCATCTTTGCCTTTTTCAACCGAGACTAGTTTTTGGTTCCACGTAATCTATATTATATGTGTAACTACGCGATATTTTCTGCTCCATAATCTATGTATAATTGGGCCAAAAATTGATGAGATACTTGGTTCTATCCTTTCAGAAGTGTTCCGCGCTTTAAAGTGCTGTCGGTGACTAGATAGTACCAGTCTACATTCTAAATGTGTTCTAACTAGCTGTACACATAGTACTTTCATTGCGTCAACACTTTCAAGATCTGTGATTAATACATGCTTCGAGACGCTCACCCTTTTAACACATTGTAACAACATTATTATAAATAGGAATTGAAATATTCGATTTAGTTGTAATATACTATATTACAAAATCATTTGCTTCGTTCGCTCCCTGCAATATCGGATCATGCGTTTTATCGCACAAATTAACGCGCGATATAGATTTCGGCGTGATGCGGTAACGTGACATTTTCGCATGTTCAGTATAACAGAATTATTTAAGCACCGCCTATTAAAAGCAACATCATTTGGTAATGCCGTACTGTAGATTTTAAGGTAATATAAATATGACTACAATAAAAATTTCTTATGAATACGTCGTTTTTCGCGGGTAGGGGATATAAATACTGTTTTGGTGGAACTTACTTTTATTTCTACCATATAAAGATAGGCTAGCGTAAGTAGTATACATCACGGAGAAAGTTACCTGTGAAATATTGACTACAACGGTAAACCACGAGCGTCGAGTGCGAGAATAATCATTAAACTTGGGCTGGGCACCTCACGGTACGGACTTTGAATCATGTCTAGCACCGCAGCGCGTTACGCGGGATATTCAAAATCACACCGCGCAAGGCATAACGCAACGTAAAATTTATTTTATGATCAGTTACTTTATTGTTAATCGTTATTATAATTACTAATAAATGTCATTATTTACTGCTACTATTATTGTTAATTATTATTTACTAATCAACAAGATTTGGAATATTACAAAGCATAAGCTTGTAACAGGAATCGGTGTAGGAAAATTCGTACGAACGATCTTTCTCTTCAAATTATATTAACGTGTACGTATACATATACGTATAGAGCATATACACATGTATACATACGCGAGACCGAAGAAGTTCAAGAAAGATCTTGAAGGTCTGAAATTTTATTACTTTTGTAGGCTCGATATTAATCTTCTGTCGGAAGTAATAGCGTAAGAATGATAATTTTCAAATTTTATTAATCCAACAGAATGGTAGGTCAGAGCATAACCTCAATTTGCAAAGAAAATTTATGTATTTACGTAGGTATGTATATACCTACTACTGCCTATGAGCGCGTTTTGATTTTGTAAGAAGTTGTTAATCTCTAAACTGTACTTGTTCGTTTCAAGAATGAACAATTTCAAGCTATCTTATGCTTTGACACGCGTCGCGAGACTTATCGCAAAAGAAGGTAGTTAAAATGTTTTCTGTTAGATCAATGCAAACGACGTACGCTAAAATTCACCGAATACATGTATCTATAATATATAATCTATAATACGATGCACAATCCTACGACAATGCGTAAAATTAGAAGTAGAGAAAGAAACAAAAACGAATATGCAAATGCATGTTCTTTCTGGTATATCGGTCACGTAAGTAGTAGAACGTTCACAGTTCACATGGTCACTCACTGATTAAACCCTGAAATATTTGAAAGGATACTGAGAAAAGAGAGGACGATAGAGACAGAGATCGATCGAGCATTCAGGTCGCTATCTTGCGGCGTTTACAAGTATTACGACTGTAGTGGTACAAAATCGAAAAATGGCTGTTCTATCGGTGTTTGACGGGAAATAGTACGTAGCTACAGTTCTCGCAGATACATTGGATACATTTTGTACCGTCGCGAATAAAGTGATCGCAAAGATAAAATGTCGTGTGAGAATAGAAAAAAAGAAAGGGTAAAATAGCGAACGGTCGGTGTCGGTGTCGGGTCTCGCTCGGGTCGAATCAACTTGCGACAGAGTGGGAAAGGGAGAGAGAGAGGGGAGCAGAGAGAGAGAGAGAGAGAGAGAGAGAGAGAGAGAGAGAGAGAGAGGTTGGGAGGAAAGGAGAGAGAGATATAAGAAAACGGTGGGATGGGCTAGGAGAGTGGGAGAGGGTGAGAAGGCAAAAGGAGAGAAAGAAAGATGGAAGGGTGAAGCGAAGATAGAGTGAAACTAGCGGGAAGGGGACAAAATACGTGTGATACGGATACGAAGTATCGGGGAAAAAGGAGAAAAGGAAAGATGCGGACGGAAAGTGTGCAATCGTGAAGAGACTTGTACACTGGTTGGGAAAAGTTCTGCTTGCGAGGAAACATCGTCGAGGATTGAAACAGTATCGACAAACAATATCGTTAGTAAAAATGAAATACTTCATTGAAATTTGGATCGATGGGTGTGCGGGAAAGGATTACGAATGAAACGCTATATAAAATGAAATGTTTCATAGAACATTGCGACGAGCAACGAAACCAAAGGGATAAAACTACATACGTACATACATATATGTATTATTTTCTTTAGCCGTGTTCCCTCTCTTAGTTTCATTGCTCGACTCGGATTCATTCGGTTGTGTTCGTAATGATTGACGCGAGTTAACGCGACTTAGCGACTCGTAGACTTGCTGGAAGGATCGCTCGAAAGTTTCAAAGGTGTGATTGTCGCTAAACGATGAATAATCCACAAACGATTTTTCAAGAAAAAGAAAAACTGAAATGTGACGGGTGACGGGTGACGGCCGAACGCTGTCGCATGACGGATAGAACGGTTGATCGTCGTTCCCTACGTATCCACTGTACCCTTCGCTCGCACGCAATCATGGCTGCCTAACACAGGGCGCTCGGTATCGACCGATTTTCTACCATAATACGCTGCTTTAGGTTAAAAACCTAACCTATTACGGTTTCGGGGCGTGTCGCTTGTCTCCCGTTGACAGCTACAAAGTTCGTTATATCGAGCCGTTCCTCCGTTCTCTTTAGTAACGTCGCATCGACACGTTACAATTCTGTGTCCGCCTCTCTATTTATTTTTATTTAATTATATGTTGTCTTTTCCCGTGTTCCCGAGAGAGGCCAACGGAGGCTTAAACGCATCCAGCATGCGAACAATATTACATATCTCGAATCAATTGCAACGCATAAGGGATCGCTCGCATTTTTCAGGCATCCCGTTCATTCTACCAATGTGCTGCTGAGGAATGTAGGCGACGAAAGTACGGACCAGAATAATAACATAACTATGACGAGTGAAGATTTGTTACAGCCTGGCCATGTGGTCAAAGAACGTTGGAAAGTCGTGAGTCGCTTAATTCATTTATCCTCACTTCTTTCAACATATATATCTTCCCCTTCGTCTCATCAATTTTACATCTAACTGTTCTTTTTACACTATAGATTAAAAAGATAGGGGGAGGAGGATTTGGGGAGATATACGAAGGCGTAGATTTAATGACCAAGGAGCTAGTCGCATTAAAAGTTGAATCTGCTCGACAGCCAAAGCAAGTTCTTAAGATGGAAGTAGCTGTATTAAAGAAGCTCCAGGGTATGTTGGAATTTTATGTTAGCATCTGTAATCTTCCATGTGTAAGAGTATAAATAATCGCATCTATCGCAGGTAGGGAACACGTATGCAGATTTATTGGTTGTGGCCGAAACGATCGATTCAATTATGTTGTGATGCAATTACAAGGCAAAAATTTGGCTGAATTGCGTCGTGCTCAGCCAAGAGGTGCATTTTCACTGTCCACCACTCTTCGTTTAGGACTTCAAATTCTTCAAGCTATAGAAAGTATACATGAAGTAGGTTTTCTTCACAGGGACATTAAACCGGTGAGCACAATTTTGGTATAATATCATACTATAGGACACCTCTGAACATTTGCTATAAATGCCTTGCTTAAAATTTATGCCATTTACATTTTTGTGGGTATGCTTGCAGTCAAATTTCTCAATTGGACGACTTCCACATAACTCGATGCTCGTGTTCATGCTGGATTTTGGACTATCCCGTCAATTTACAACTAGCACTGGCGAAGTTCGACCACCTCGCAGTGCGGCAGGATTTAGAGGAACCGTCCGTTACGCATCCGTAAATGCACACAAAAATAAAGAAATGGGCAGACACGATGATTTGTGGTCGTTGTTTTACATGTTGGTAGAATTTGTAAACGGACAACTTCCATGGCGGAAAATAAAGGACAAAGAACAGGTACATTAAAGGGAGCGTGCCATTCGAAATATCGGTTAGGCCGATTAATCAGTAATATGTAATTCATTGAACTCAGGTGGGTCTCATGAAAGAGAGGTTCGATCATCATTTACTTTTAAAACACCTTCCATCCGATTTTCGAGGTTTCCTAGAACATATTCAGGTATGTGTTTGGAAAACCATGATCGAACACGGTTGTTAGAAAATTTAGTACTCGGTGTATCTATTATAGAATAACTCTGTTCTAGAGTCTGGAATACGCGGATAAACCAGACTACGAGATGTTGGCGGGGTTCTTCGAGCGCTGCATGAAACGGAGAGGCGTGAAGACGAACGATCCTTACGACTGGGAAAGATCAGTGATAGCCAACGAAAGTTTACCAACTACCAGGTCTTTGCCAGCGGTTACCGTACCTCCTGTACTAACTACTGCAACCACGATCAATCAGCCACCGCCCACGCCAAACGTCGACACGAACAATCAAGAAAACGTCGAGCCCGACAACAGGAAAGAATTAGACGTAAGACGCAATGATGCTAACATCAAACTAGATTCTAACTTACTTCGAACCGTTAGTTATATTTTGCTATTATTTTCTGCCGTCTTTCAGGCACAAATGGATTACGAGAGTATATGCAGAAGAAGCAAGCAACGCGGTGTGGAAGCATCTTCGGTACCGTTTACATCGGCCAATAGCAATCATGGTCGCGACAAGAACTGCAATGCCACGATACCAACGATCGATAACAATCATCAGCAAAACAGGCAGCAAGCTGTTCTTCCACCGACGACTCATGGTCACAATCCTTTTTCTATCAAACGAATAGATTTCTGTTTTTCTTGTGTTCCCCTGTTTTACGCGCTTGTGTCTGTATCATGCAGGTTCGCCGAAGAAACGTCGTGCAGTTTCGATGGCTGCCGAACCGCAAACAGGCGTGGTGGCGGTGGAGAAGCCCGTGGACAACGAAGGGGATGCTCTGATGGCGTCTGCTCGTTCCGCTTCGGAAGTGACTCGAAATAAAATCAGCGCGAAGCTGCCGGCACCGTTGCGAAAATCACAGAGCGGTGCCTTCGTTCGAGTACGGGTTAGACCCGCACCCGAACCGACAACCGAAGAGCCACCCAGTCCTCGAGTGCAAACCGAAGTGGATGCCTCATATTGTTCCTATGATGTTACCAATCCAAAATACGTTGGCAATCAAAGTCCCGTACGTATCGATCAATCGTATTTGCACGAATTTGAACAGTTTACACTTTAACAGGTGCTTAACAATGATTTAATTCTGATAGGTTACGGAACAAAGAGAACCGCTGAAGAGGGAATTCCGTAGAAGAACAGACGGTCGACAACAAACACGAGCCAGCCGTGCGGCGATAAGAGATTACTCTATCACCCAGTGTGCACAGATCGACGACGACAACGTATCCGCGTTGCAACAAGTAACCAAAGGCGGTGGCGGGTTAACGTTGGCCTCTCAATGGAAATCGCAATTCGATGACTCCGAAGAGACTGACAACGAATGGAAAGGAGAGAATTTACAGAGTCCTGAACATAAAGGGGCCACCTTGCCAGTTGTAGTTCCGCAGGTAAATTTGATCTGAAATTTTTCTTTCGTTTCGAATTCCCTGCATACATATTTTTGGTGAAAAAGAAACAAAAGGAGACATACGATTCAAGAAGAAATTTATATTTCTTTATCTACTTACGGATGAAATGTTTGACATTCTAGCCACGTCTGACCAGTATCCATGCCCTCGTTTGATGCGACTGTTGTTAGCTGCCACAGAATCGAATCGACCCTTTATATGCCATCGTTCGAAAGTTTACGCGTGTTTCTGCATTATTTGTCATCGCTCGTCTTGCCTGTCTTTTCGATATCTGTGATACATATATATATATATATATTTGATTACGTAGATGAGTTTACGACTACTTCTCGATTCTCCACGCCTCTGGAAGTTTTCAAAACCTTACGATGAGGCGCACATGCCAATAGATAACTCGATTCTGTCATGTAGTTCATCGTAGTTGGTAGAGACGCATGCGTTACGGAAGAGACTATCAAACGAAGCGAGAAACGCAGAATCGGAAAGAATTGCGTGCGTGTTTGTTTACCTTGCACTTTTCCTACATGTTTTCGTTTGAGTGAAGCAACAATTCAACAACGTGTATATATATGTGCATATACAACAGTTTTGAAATTGTTTTGTGTTTTTACCACACTTGTATATACAGTCGACAGTTGTCAGTGATGCTGTGACTACCGCATCTTCAGTGCCTGCGTCTATCGATGCGAAAACAGCGGTGGTTCAATCAGCCACGTCGGTTGTGTCTCATCAGCATTCAATTGTACCTTCCGCCCTGTCTCGAATCAGCGAAGATTCTCCGAAACCTTCGGTTCCTCATCGATGTTTGAACATTGCTGGCATCGAAAAATATCCAGATCTCCAAGGGGCGCTCCCGAGTGCTTGGAGCGTCCCAGCGTTGGCGCCACATGTCCGCGCCAATCTCGAAGCCCCGTTGGTTCGTATATAGACACATCTGTCCTAGGTATTGGTATCTTAAACTTGATTGGAATCGATGGACTAACTCGTTTTTGGACAGGTGCAACAAGCTGCGTTCGACGATCTGTTCTACGAGGTTGACGTAATGAGAAACATCGCAACTCGTTACGACGAACCAAGAGAAAGTCCGCCACCCCGACGAGCGAGCGTACCGGCGGTTGCTTTCTCACCCCCGAACACAATGCCTAGTACACCCGGCGGGGAAGAAGAAGAGGCGGGTGCGGTGGCGGGTAGACTGGAAATTAGGGTTGTGGACGCGACGGCTGGTGCTACCGTTGTACAAACTACCACCGACAGAGAACCGTTGCAGAGTAAGTGTGTCAATTGTTTGCTGCGATAGATTACACGTGTCTTCGTCGTTTCCCCTGTCTCTCTTATCTCCCGCGTTTTCCGTGTTTTTTCCGTGTCTCCCTATGCCTAACGCCAACCGCCCAGTTTATTTAATCTACTATAATATTCGTTTGCGCCTGCCTGCTTCTTTTTCGCCTTATTTCCTCATCATCCATCTGGCCGAAAGAAATAAGCTTTCTAGCATCGCAGACACTTCGTTTCACAGTAACTTTCTCTTCGTTCAAACACATTTCTCGGCAACGAAGACAACAATTTTGTGATTCGACAGGAAGCATGGCAAACGGTACAGTGGATAGTCCAGCTGGCCCTAATCCAGGATCGGAAGAGTCGTCGGTATACGACGATGCTGTCGAGAATCGGCCACCTACCGATGCTGTCGTATCGGCACATAAGGAAAACAATACCACAACCGTCTCGGCCACTATATCGAACATAGTAGCCACTCGTGAATATAAGAACAATAAAGAAAAGGAAGCTCCTTGTAGGATCTATAACACTGTCAGTAAAATACCGGTCCCGGTTAAAAGTCCCAGATGTTCGCTATCAGAGTCTACTCCAGAAACGAATACTCCGAATACCAGGACTTGCGTGGCTAACGAAATTGAAAAATCGTCTATAGCCGCGGCTATAACCAGGCGAATAGATGCTAGTTAGTAAGCCTTTTTTCGATTAAATTGTAATCGTATGATTCTCTTTCGAGGATCGCTAATGCGAATCGCGATTCACTGTATACGTAGTTTCGTTTTATTCCGTTCCGTTTTGCTATTAGATTTTCGAATTAACGCAGTTCAAGTAATCGAAGTGGGACACGCACGTAATCTTGTGTGCCCCCGTCAATCGTAATCGTTGCCACAATTTCAAAAATAACGAATGCTTAAAACAGGTAACAGAATATTAAGAGAAAATTCAAAGAAAATTCAGAAAAAATTAAGAGAATACACGTTAATATACTCAATTATACGTATTATAATTGCAGAATGTAGATATTTACGAATCCTGTCTCGAGTTACCGTACAAGTAGCTGCATCACGGTTATTTCACTATGTTTCCGTAGTTGAAAATTTTCCAAAGTTTTTCGATCGGGGCGCGTCCTAGTCCAAGAACAGCAGGCCATTCGGTGAACTTTTCGTTTTCTTTTCCAAAGTGTTTGCGTATGATCGTACGGTCCAGGTAAACGCAAACAAGCTAGAAAAGTAATGTCGAATGAAAGAAAGGCGAGAAAGGAGGAGAAGGAAATGGAAAGAAAGGTCTGCGCGCTTGGTTAACCGTATTTGTTTCGGATGAGCTGATTTGTCAGAAATAATGCCGCGGGTATAGCGATTCGTATCGTTACTAACATTGGCAAATTTTAGTTATCAAAGGCAAATTCTTGACAGCGGCCAGGATCTGGGAGCCCCAGCAACTACGCCGATGCGCAACCTTGCCTGACGCACGACCGATCTTTTCACCGTTAACGTCGGCTAATTCGACGGAAGACATAAATTTGACCGGATGCACTCCTGCGTTACGTCGCCGGAGGGAAAGCGAGAAATACGTGACGGATGCTAGTCAAAGAAATATGCGATTCCAAACAAGATTGCAGCGCATGGTCAGACCTAATTCTGAAATACTGTCTCGATTTTCTCCAAGAGGAGTACCGTCGCACCTCCTAGGAGAAGCAGCCAAACAAACGGAAGAGAGTAGCAACAGCGATTCCGAAAGCAGTGGACCACCGAATGCTCAGCCTCCGCCACCTCCCACGTCCTTGCCACCACATGATGCAGAAAATAATGCCAGGTACGTTTCTTCCTCGTCGCTAGAATTACTCTTCGCTAGACCGTGAATTTTCTAGCGTAGATCGCTGATAGTCATTGCCGGTGATCATCGATACATGTATCTACGTATGTACGTATGTGCCGATTTACAGATGCCGCAGATTTCGACCTATACCGGACGCAACGATAGTCAGCCGAGAATCGTGAGGTACAGTGTCGACGACGAAAAGGAAACCGGTCCGTTTCTTTGTAATATCACGATCACAGCAGAACTTTGCGATCTGTTGTTTCGTCGAACGTGCGAAACTTTTCTTTCCACGTGGTGCGAAAGAAACCATTCGCGACTGGCCATTTTACGGCATTTGGATTGTGCGATACTCGTACATCGTAACACCGCCGCGCCGCCGAACAATCGTTCAGCCTCGAAGCGTAAAACAAACTGAACGGAATAATCGATCAAACAAGAAAAAACGATCCACAAGTTGAAATTGCTTTTCTGTACGAGCAAGCGATTTTGATTATTTTTTTGTGAACGTTACACGTTCCCAGAACAGCACGGTTCAATTAGATTCGAGAAATTTTCGTAATTTTAGCTCGACGCATCTAGGCGTCTACGCATCTACGCGTTCGTCTAACGATTATTCATTCAGTCCATCCGTATGCGTTGAGCGTATCATTTGTTTTCAATGCAGAATTCTCTCGCGAAACGCGAACATTATATGAATTGGTGGTGCTTCAAAGATTACACTTCCTAGTCCTTAAATGCGTCCGATGATAATTACAATAAATATTAATGATTATGTGTAAATGATGCACGTTACTACAATGCGATAACGGCGCTTTCGAAAAGATGTCGGGAAAGTTGTCCGCGTTAACGACGAGAACAAATTTTTCCTGCACACTTTTCTTTCCATCTATCTATGTCTGTCTTTGCCTCTCTCTCTCTCTCACTCTCTCTCTCTCTCTCTCTCTCTGTCTTTGTTTATTTCTCAGTTTCTCTCTCTCTCTCTCTTTCTCGTTTCTTTCTCTTCACGTGTTACTATAACGTGCCGTTCCTGTTCATTTGGTGAGACGTCAAAACATCACCGATAACGCTTAAAAAATTCTTCCTAAAGCGTAACTTGATCTTTTCCGTTTATTTCGTTGGAGCTTTCGGTAGTTTGTATGATGGAAAGAGCTTGCACCGATTCTGTTCGATGTACTTTAGCGACTCTGCTTCTACGATAGCGACATTGAATACATTGGAAACTAGTTCAAAACCGATATAGAATCGGTTACGCGTACACGCGTTACTGTGATTTCGGTTCGGTATTTTGGATCGATTACGTTTGGACACGTTTGATTGTCTCCGAAACGTACGTACGCGCCATATACATATACGTGCACACGTGCATACAGAGGAACATGATCTCTTTGAAAAACCACCATTGTGTACGTGTGGGGAAGGGGGTTCGCTAACTATGATATCGATGAAAGAAACGAACCGCGCGTTAACGAACTATTTGCGTTTGTGAGAAATCTGTCGAGGGAAATAGAGAGAGGAACATTATCAGACACGTAAACAGAGTACTCGAAAAAGCTACAGTTAGATTTATATGTAATAGGACTACGCGTATTTGTCTTGCACTTCCCGGTAACGTGATTTTTCCAGACAGTTACGAATTCGCAGTGGAATGGAATCTAGTGATGCATAAAACTAGTCAAGTAGATCCTCTAGTATTCCATTACTAAAACCAAATTCGCGCATAGAGTTATACATACCTATATTGTATTTGTACAAAGTAGTTAAGGGTTTATTTTGTGCAATGGTCGCAAGAACGTTAACGATACGATACCGTACGATGAAATAGCTTTAACTTTAAAGAATCGCGAAATTCATTTGCGTCGTAAAGATGTGTAAAGTACACAAACAAAAGAATCAACTGAGACACGTAGGCGCAATAGAGACAAACAATCGACTGAATCGAGTCTATACGAGTGTATGAATCTGTGTATGTACGTATATTCTTCTGTACGTATATTGTTACAACTTGGACAGCGCAATATCTGTTCTTGGATCTCGAGATGATTACGATCACGAAATATCTTGTACGAATATACAGAATTTCGAATGCAACGACAGTAAGGCGCGCAAGCAAAATCAACTCTTGTGTAAATCAGTAATGGATCTGTAATCAAAGGTCAAATGTATGTTTGAATGTAAACAAACACGCATAATACAACTCATTGGACGTATCCCTTATTACATATTTAATTTTGTAAACAGAAAAACCGCGCAGCAAAATACTTATATCATTCATCTTGACGATTCGCAGCTTCATGAAAATAAACAGAATGTTTTTTGTTTTCGAAAGCGTAGAGATGTCAAATTTATTGACTTTAGTTCACCAAGGATCGGAACGGTTACTCTCTGGAAGTTAAACTTCCGAATATCTTGAATCCCGATATTGTTCATAGACGAATTCTCGACTCAACCCGATTCAAAATTTTCGGATTCTCTTATACCTCTAGAAAGCTTGGTGTTTATCTTTAGTTGGTAACAATTTAAATTTACCGCCGTTAATGGATTCGTGACGCCCCTTGTGGCAAAATTCCGAATCACGGCTAAGGAGTTCGTAAAGCGCCAATTAAGCCAACGGTAGAAAGCTGAAACTGTTGGCCAAATTACCGACAGTCGATTTTGGCTAACAGTTTGAGCGTTTTGCCACTGCACCAATTGACGCTGTACGGATCTCGGAAGAAGTTTAAAAAATCTTAATGAAATGAATGATAACGAATGAAGTAAACTTTTGAGAAAAACAGTGGTATCTGTATTAATATTTTACATACCGCCCATTGACCGGGAAATTTAAGTACTTGCTCTAATCAAACGAACACTCACATAATTACGTTAACACGTTTACTTAATTAGTTTATATCGGATGTATGAATGATGCGTTTTTCGTTACTGAGTCACTGATAGTACGTACAATGCTCTGTTCACAGAGGGCACGGAAGAACAGTTTCTCGCTAGTGGTCACACTGCGGTCGGTTTGTATATAAGCACGTTGAATAAAGTCTTGCATCAGTGGGTTTAGCGGGGGGACGCAAAGGTACTTGTAAGGTATAAGTTGCGTTCGTGGTCAAAATAACCTTGATATCTCGATCTCCATGGTGTAAAACCATGAGACTGTCCGTTGTGTCATAAATCCCATATATTACTTATATATGGTGACCAACGGCATCTGGTTTGTTCGCTCTTCTTCCAGTCCAAAAAAATGTAAAGGGTATTGCCGCTAAACTCGTTTCTTTTTGCCATTTTTTTTTAAGATGTTTGATTATGCATAATAAATCAGAAACCCTATTGTTCTGGAGGTTTTATCGCTTCGATATTATATAATAAAACAAATGACAACGCTATAAAACCTAATTAATTGCCTCTTGAAGTTTGTTTTCTTCCACGTTAAATAATTATGTCTTGGGATATTATTATCTGTCTTTTTCCTTTTTTTTTGACCCGATATCGATACTGAAAACTCTCGTGAACAATTCTGTGCTATTGATTAATTGTTCATTGCCCTAATTATGCCATAATTGGTGCTTTTCGTTGGCCCTGCATTCTGCATAAACGGTGAGAGTGGCGCCTCTTTCGATGAAGAGATAAAGCTTTTCCTGAGGTCCGTACAGCGCCAATTGACGCAGTGGCAAAACGCTGAAACTGTTGGCCAAATTACCGACAGTCGATTTTGGCTAACAGTTTGAGCGTTTTGCCACTGCACCAATTGGCGCTGTACGGATCTCGGAAGAAGCTTCATGATTTTGCCACAAGGGGCGCCACAAACCGATCAGCGGCGGTAAATTTGAATTGTTTGGTATTGGGGAAGAGCAAAGTAGGTATTTTTTACAAGTTTGGCAAGACCTAAAAATTTTGGATCAGCTGTTGGGTGGGTATTCATCTCAGGATCGGTTCGGTATTCCGAAAATATTTTTTCCCGGTTTCCCGTAACTACTGGGTGTGCCGGTAGTTCCGTGTAATCTCAAAATGTTCTTCGGCCGTTCGATATGGTCAAAATCATTAACGGTAGTCTCGACAGTACTTTATTTTCTCGGAACAGAGGCAGGGATTAATTTGTCAGTGTAGCACCTTTATCAGTTCCTGCTATGAATTGCATATTACGAAACTACGTTTCCACCTTACCATTTTGATACCGTTGCATCTATTACGAAACTCACAGTTTATCTGCTCTTCCCTTTGTCAAAACAAAACACGGTAGATCAAACAATCGTTAACGTACGGATCGATACAATGGCATACACATAATATGTACTTTAGACATTTCATTGTCGGTACAAAGGGTTATAGACAAGGGGAGATTCTAGCAATGTTACTTGAATACTTTTAAGCGAGATTCTGAGCTTTTGCAAGTGAAAAGGAAATAGCTTATCTAATCTCTGTTATCCATTACGCGAAATACCGATCACAGCATGTTCACGATATCTCCACGCGACAATTTCCTGTATCTGTATGATCGCTAAATTTTCCAAACAAAATGTTTCTTTACGACAACAAGCAGCGCGACGAATATAACTAGATATGAATGTATAAAAGGCTTAGATCGCTGGTTGAAGTTCCAAATACGCGATTATCTTTCTTCGGTTCGATCGGACGATCGATTGCTGTACACGTCGGCTTTACAACACGTGTCGAAGAATCTCGTTATCGTTGCCATTGGTGGATTTCGTCGGAATTAGAGATCGTACCCCGTACGTCGCGTTTGGTATAATTTGTAAAAGCGATTACTTCTTCACAACACAGTGATTAATTTGTTAGGAATGTTTCGCATCTTTTCATCGATGCGTCATCATTGTATACATAGACGTAAAAACGAAACTGCGCAAACTCGACGATTCTACGTTTCTACATTAGTGGAAGAAGCTTATCGTTCATGTGAACGATCGTGAACATAATGACTAACGAAGGAGGTATTTGTATATCGGAATGATACAAACATTCAAGTAAATAGTAGTATATTTGAAAAAAAACGTTGACAAAGTTGTACCAACTGTGACAAAAATTTGAGAGATTCGATCCTGTTGACCTTAGGGACGTAACCGTTGAACTCTGCCGTTCGAATACTATGTACATTATGCAGATATATATATGTAGAATGTTGGTCGTTGCTCGCTCAAGCGCGGGAAACTGAGATTTCGAATACAAGATCGGACAATGTCGTAAATTGAAAGTCGAGTGTCGTCGAAACGATACATGTTTTTCGAGAAAAAGCTTCCTCGCATCGAAATGTTCGAAGTTTGATCCAGAATTTGATTTAGAATGCAGGATTTAACGAGGAATGGATAGAAACACCGGTGTTGCGCTCGCTAACAATAAGCCTTGTGCTCCGATAGGTAAAACGCGCACGCGCAAACGCACCAGCCGCTGCTACGTGTCTACGTGTAAGATAATAACGTTGAGCGCATTGTAAATACATTTCTTGATACATACATAAACTCGGAATTGTTCGTACATATGTACATAGAAGCACGCATACGTAGGGCAGGCAACGAGAGCGGCGCTGCCGTCGCTAAGAGACGACGGAGAAGCGGGGAGGAATCTGGATGCTGATTGGCTACTGCTTGCAACTGTGTGGTGGACTGCGTGTCCCATCTCGATCTCTCTCTCTTGGTAGGTGCTTGCTTCCATATTCGTGTTGACTCGTGCACGAATACGAACATCGTACGCATACGCGGTCGGTATTCTCTTTCTGTAGTTGTGCTTCAACGAATCCGTATCTCGAATCTCGAATCACGAAAAAATTCTACTTACTACTTGCACGTAAAAAAATCTTAGCTCGGTGGGAAGAAATACCGCGTGAAAGCTCGCGGATCGCATATTTGTGTTCGTAGTGGTCGATCTTAAGAGTCAATCCTATATATATTTAACGGAGGTGTAATAGTTGCTCGTATTTTATTGAGAAATTCGACAAGCAACGGTGATTGAATCGAAATCGATTCGAACGTCTGCTCGATCGCTAGTGAATTTCCGTCGTCCTTTGACAGAACAGTCGCCTCGCAGTTTCAAGGACCAGAAATTTGGCCTCGCAAGGCTGCTGCTATATTTTAGTATTCTACGTACTACTGCTGCATCCGCTGCCGTGATTCTAACCTCATTCTCGTAACAAATTTGTGGGAACACGGTTGGAAATACCCCCTGAACCCTGAACGACGACTGTGGAAAGCGGAAAGCGGAAAGCGGAAAACGGAAAGTAGAACGCAGACAACGAACAGCGAGCAGCGAATAACAATTTATTCACGCAACGGTTGCTCGAACTCGACAGTTTTAGTCGCTCTCGGACTACAATAAAGTAGTCAAAGTGCAGGGAGACCAGGCAGAGGCCGTGCCGCATCATTCTAAGCATTTCCAGCTACCGATAACAACAAAAATGGGTTTGGGATATAAGGTGCGTAAACAATTGCATCGTTTCGTCACGTTCTCTTTCTATTCCTATTTGTCTGGCAGATTATTCCATTAAAACTTTGTAGCCGAGATTTTTCTTGTTTCTTATTTGCTTGAAAAATCGCTAAATGCCGTTTAGTTTTTGTTGTGCCGTGCTGTGCCGTGCCGTACCCTGCCGCGCCGCACCGCGCCGTGATTTCGTACGGTTAGATACGAAGAGGCGATAGTCGGAGAGACGAACGCGTTATCTACGAAGGATAAGCATGCCCGACTAAATTCTAATCAAATATTATACTTTTTTATCCAGGCATAATCTATGTGTGTTTCCGCGGTTGTTTGAAATAGACATGTACGCGGCTATGAAAGGCTTGACAATATTTGGCGAATAGCAAATGTAAGGGAAGAAAAGTTGAGCCGACAAACACTAAAGCGTTCGCGGTTTACAGACTCCTAATTACGAGTCGAGCTCGAAATCTTGCATATTATTCGATCGTGTTCGCCTTTTACGAACGAGGAAAATATCTGAAACTACGCAGATGCAACGTCTCTCGATCACACCCCCCTTTGAACAATTCTTCCACTCGTAGCGTTGGAATGCAATCTATAATCGCCATAATATGTATATACACGACGTGCTCGCCTAAAAAGTTTTTAAATTATTTGAAATACATAGGACAGTCATCGATTAGAATTTGACCGATCGTACATTCAGTTCCTTTTCAGAATCTCAATCTGCAGCTGGAAAATGCAGAGCCGCGCGAACCTTTACGAAACGTTTTCTGAACATTCTTTCATCCGCAGCATTTCTAATCTATAGAAACCATTCAACGCATACGTGCTTGTCTGTATTATGATATACACAGGTACATACATATGATACAGTGTAGCATAATATCATCGTGTAACGTAATATAGTTTAATGTAATATACATATACGTATACATAATGTATTAACGATGCAACACAGTGTAATAAATAAAAGTAATCGAAACCGTCGCGTCCGAGTTCCCTTCGCCGGTAGGTGCAGAGTTTTCAAGAGAAAACTAAATCGCATAGCGACCTCCGCTTAGTGTTCATCAAACGATAATTGCCTCTATCTCGGAACTCGAGTTCTCGTTAGGATCTTTCAGCGTATTACGTAATGGTAAGACAATTACCGAGAATTCTGAGAATTTGAGGAAAACGAACAAGATCAACCGAAACATGATCGTGCTACGAGATGATAAATGCAAATGTAACTTCGTAATGCGCTACGTCCGAAACCCTCGTTGTAGATGAAGATTATGGTTGTTTCCGCGTTCCGCTCCATAGGAGCACAAAATAATTACCATCGGCGCGGCTGCGGCTGCCACTGCCGCTGTAGATCCGACCGTTGGATTAAACGACGCGATCGCGTTCACATTTGCGTCTACTCGGCTTTCGTAGCAATCTTACGTAACAGACATTATTTTATAGAATGTTCGCCGGTGACGAACGATTAATTCTGACGATAAAATTGGAAACGAGCGTTTTAGATCTGGGTGTGTGCGGCGCAGCTTGCCGTTTAACAATCTTTGTCACGAGGCCAGCGGTGCAACAATGACCGTGACACGGCGCGTATCGCGCGTAAATAGTGTAAACACCAAGCGGGAAGGTTGAAAAAGTCTGAATCGATAAATACTTATGCATTGTCATTCGGACCAAACGAGCGCGATAACAAAATATGGCAAGGACTGGTGAATAATCACGGAACTCCTTCCTTCGATTTTTCGACATAGTTTCACGCGCGCTTTTCTACATACGTATGCAGAGACAGATAATACTACTGAACGACTTTTTCGGCAACGATTCCACCCGAGGGGACTGTATTTTTACTCCATCGATCGACGACTGTCCGCAATTGGCAACGATAGAAACGCCGATACGCCGCGAACGCGGAGCTCGTTGAGAAATCGTCGCAAAACACGACGATGGCAATACGCAGGACGAAATATCGATCGTTAGTTTCGCGCAAGTCTGTTCGACCATTGTCGGGGCTGGCCAGCAAGACCCAAGATGCGGCGCGTCCGTGCCGGTTGTTTCCGTCGCTCTTGATTTTTCGTATATCCTGTCGTCGACTTGTCGATCGGCGACGTAGCGTTGTCGGATCGATTACAACTCGTAAAAAGTAGAATAGAAGAAGAATCGAAAAATAGAGAGGTAGAAAAGTCGAAAGGGGGGGCGGTGGGCGGTGGGAGAGAGAGAGAGAGAGCTACGTTTGCACTGCGCGAAAAGAGACGCGTCGGTCTTTGTACCTGAGACCGGCTAAAATATAGTGTATGAGACGTTAACGGATCGCTTGCTTCTACAAGTGTGCTTGTGTACGTATGCGCCACACGTTTAGGTTGACTTTTAAGCTCCGCGTCCGAGGCTCGATCCGAGCGGCAACGTACAAAAGCTTCGATTTCAGCCTTTTCTCGCACCTAGCTACTATCACGGTCTATCTTTTCGTCGAACGCGTGTAATTAATTGCGTGGTACTTTTTATGCGTTAGATGTCCGAGGAGAACCCTGAGATGCGGGAAATGGCAGCACGTATATGTCGCGATTACCTTCACGGAGTTTGGAAGCAGGTTACAGCGGAGAATATTGCTTTGAAGCGTATCAGGTGAGTAGCGGAGCAGCTGCGAGGGTAGTAGCGCGTGTCGCGTGTCGCGTGTGCTTAGAGCTATAGCAGCGTTATTAGCCGAGTAACAGACCCGGTTGCATAAAGCAAAGGTATTTGGAACACGCGTATTATCGTCTCGTCTCGCCTGGTCGAGGCGAGGCGAGGCAAGGCGAGGCGAGAAATCAAAACTCCGAGTCTCGTTCAACAGACGGCGGAATAACGAACGGTTTGTTGGGCTTTTGCAGCGGCGGGCTCAGCAATTGGTTGTATAACGTTCAACTTCCGAGCGGAGCCGTTCCGATTCGCGGGGAACCGAGGCAAGTCCTGTTGCGGTTGTACGGCCAAGTGCACGGGGAGAGAGCGCTCGAGGGGTTGATCACAGAGTCCGTGATCTTCACGTTGCTGTCCGAAAGACGACTCGGGCCAAAGTTGCACGGCATATTCCCCGGAGGTCGCATCGAGGAGTACATACCCGCCAGGCCGCTGCTCACCAAAGAATTGGCCGATCCGACCTTGAGCTCGATGATCGCCGAGAAAATGGGACAGATTCACACGATGCAGGTGCCCATAAGCAAAGAGCCGACCTGGCTCTGGGACACCATGAGCAAATGGTTGGACACGGCTACCGACATCCTCGAAAACGTCGAAGATATAGACGAGCGACACGCGAAGAATGTTAACGCGATACGATCGATCGACCTAGACCACGAGATCGATTGGTTCAGGTGAGCAGAAGAAACCGCGATCTTGTTCGATCAAATCCGATCCGACCCGATCCGGCCCGATCCCGTAATCCGTTTCGATCGAATAATCAGATTTCCGCCTCGATTAAAGAATCCGCGGCTATCGATCGCGCATGTTCGCGGCGTCATGCTCGATGCTCGATAACGGAAAGAAATGCGTTGAAATGTTTTCAGATCTCTGGCCATGCGGCAGAAACATCCGGTTGTATTTTGTCACAACGACATGCAGGAAGGTAACATATTGTTGAAACAAAACACGCGTAAACCGGAACTGGTTCTGATCGACTTTGAGTACTGTTCTTACAACTACCGAGGATTCGATGTAGCGAATCACTTCGTCGAGTGGCAATACGATTACACGGCGGCCGAATATCCTTTCTTTCACGAACGCTCGGGATCCGGACCTACGGAAGAGCAGAAGGTATGTGTCGGAGATCGACGGCTCCAATACTCAAACCATTAGCGAATATTCCAAGAGGGGTAAGACGTTTCTATCCTTCGGCACGTATACGTATACGTCTCTACGTCAACGCGTACGCATACGTATTTTTTGCTTACCGATTTGTTTCTCGGTTGAAAAAGAAACTCGATTCACGTTTCGTACGTAATCGGACGGCGAGTATGCGATTTCCTGTCGCAACGATAACGATAACGATAACGATAAGAGTAACGATTCGAGATATAGACCACGATAAAAGCTGTTCCGATGCTCAAGGAATCAATGAAATTTCAGTAGCTAGGCGTCCGGCCGAATCGGAGTTCAAAGCAAACGTTAACAAATCGAGAAATTTGTAACGGAACTGCTGCCCGGCTTTGACTACCAAATCGTTCCAGTGACGCACGATATCGATGAAAAGAGACACGGAGATTCAGTTTCGTTTGGTAAAGCCGCGGTGAATTCGACGCGTTTATTGGGTATTCCGGGTTTTAGAGGACGACGTTCTCTTGCAGGACATGTTGGTTCAGCGACACCTCCGCGCTGACTTGAACAGCGAACAAGATTTTCATTCGGTAGAAGGCAATGCCGTTCGATCGTCGCATCTCGCCTCTATATAGATCCAAATTTGGATAGATCCAAATGTCCTGCAGGAGGTTCGACGCTGGTTCTCAGTTTCGTTCACGTTCGCGACAACATGCTCGAGTACGATGTATTTTGAATTCTTGCCTGGCAAATCCACTCCAAACACCCATCACCGATCATCACCTGTCACACGTATCCACGGATCACACCGTACACCATACACCATGCATACCATACGCCATACGCCATACGCCATACGCCATTGGCCATTGGCCATTCCTGTTTCTCCCAATCGTCAGAGTCTCCCTAGTTAGCCTACCGTTCGACGGAAAATGATAAGATAAGATAAGATGATAAGATGTCGAGCGCATAAGAGATGATACGCGCGAAGAAGAATACGTATAGCGTCGTAACTGTACATTGTACATCGTACATTGTACATTGTACATTGTACATACTCGGTCGAGCGAATTCGAGAGATTTCGAGTGCTGATCGAGGACTGGTTGGCGTGTGCTGCGTGTGTATATATTAGTTTCACAGGACCACGTTCGGTGAGACAAGGCTGATGCCTGCGATCGGCTAATACGGAATAATGGGCGGCATATCGATCTGCCAATGCGATGATGGATCCTGTGTGTCTCGCACCGCACGTTGTGGAACCAGAACGACCGGTGCCACCATCACCCATCTTTGCAACATCAGTCCCGTACCTGCGCATCTACGACTCTAGAGTACTTCTTCTACACGCACTCTCGATAGTCGATCCATAAATGTACAGTGTCTTATGGGTGGTAAAACCGCGTTATTTCCAATTAAGACACTTCACTCAAATCACCGCAAATGCAAATTATACAACTTATCCGCTTTCCGCATTATGCTAGAATATCCTTCCCCCCACGAGCCGCGTATTTATTCCCATATTTATTCTATTTAGAGAAAATTCACACGAGTTTTCGATCCGCTAAGTGCTAACTACTACAATATGTACCGTTCTTCTATACATACGCGTTTTTTATACATTCATACAAGTACATACGTGTACGCCCTTGTCGGAAAGTCTTATCTTTAGCAAAAATTTACTCAACTTCTCCTCGACGAGTCTAATTACGCGTTCGCGCACACACGCGTACATCGTACGCGGCACCAACGCCAGTGTATTTCTGTTCTATCGTCGCGAGCATCGAACTGCTTCCTCTGTTTACATTATTCGCACGATTTAGCTACGTACGCGTGTATGCGCGCACGTCTACGCATAGGCATATGCATATGATACGTATATCACTTATCTTTTTCACGTATCGTTCGATTATTATTTTACTCTCGTTCTAATTCATTTTTTGTTTGCATTTAATCGGTTCGTTTTTCTTTGACAGCTCAACTTCATAAAAAGTTATTTAAGAACGGTCGGGAAAGAAGGCGCGTCGGAAGAAGAGCGCGTGATGGCAGAAATCAAAATATTCTCATTGGCCAGCCATTTGTTTTGGGGCTTGTGGAGCATCGTCAACGCGAAGCTTTCCGAAATTCCGTTCGGATATTGGGTAAGTTCGAAGCTGCCGCTTTCGTTCGCGAAACATCTTCCACCGTAATCTACCAAGGTAACTACCATGTATCATCGTGTTGCAGGATTACGCGGTCTCCCGATTACAAAAATACCAATATCTAAAGGAAAAGATGATGCTGTCGGGAACGCCGACAATGCCGACGCCAACGTCTACGCCAGCATCGACGCCGACGCCGACGCCGACCAGAGAATCCACCACCACGGACACGAACATAAATACAATCGATTGAAAAGATGAAACGCTCGCCCGTTACGACCTGACGTGGAGAGATTTTCACATCGTCGACGCGACTACAAAGTTTGTCTACTACATTTTCGTGTGCTCGTGATCGTCTTGCCGGAGGATCGCGGTGCATCGCGATGTTTTCTTATCGAAAATCGTGATACGTGTGTCAAACGTGCTTTCGAAGTAGTCCAAGGAAGAGAGGAAGAGAATTCTGAATGCCAGCTGATTGATGACGCAGATGCAGGAAGAAGATCGAGAGAGAGAGAGAGAGAGAGAAGGAACGAGCGGAGGGCGTTGCATTACGCGTTACAAATGTGATATAGGGATAAGCGTAGACAGAAAAGGTGTACAACGTTATTATATTTTAACACCGCGTCAACTTTTCAGGGAAATGTTGCTCAATTTCCGAGTCAGGCTGTTAACCTGTTCAGCCGTACCCTAGGAATTGGTGACACAGGATATTCTTATCGTTTAAAAAACAGGTCGTGCGTACCAGCTCCAGGCACTCGCGCGCTCTCACTCTCACTCCAACTCGCACTAGCAATAGCACTAGCACCAGCACCAGCACTCGTGCACGCGACATGCGACACGCGTACTTAAGTATGTAGAAGATGAGTGCATGTATCTTCCTGTACACAACTGATTTCTACATGATTACAACTTCGTTGTACCTGGATTGGATTTTTTTCCTTTTTGTTTTTTAATTCTACTCTAGTTACATTCGGAATAGAAAACCGCAATGAATCGTGCCTTGATCGTATCACGCAAACATACGTATGTACTTAACGATATTTACGTCGCGCTTCTTAACGTTGACCGAAGGATCTTCAGGTGGATCTAAGAAACGAAGAATATTAATGATAATATTAATGATAACGATGATAGTAACTATAATAGTAGTTGACCGATATTAACGAATAGACCCATCTTTGGCTGATCTTTTATCTTTGCTAGAAAAAGAAACGGTTTGTTCGTCGAATAACCATCGGAAATCGTGCGTTGCGATTCAACCATGTGTTTGTTTCCTTTGTAATATTTTTACGATTGTCACCCGTATTTTTCAAATACTATATCTCTCTCAGTGATCAAAGTACCATATTTTAATAAATTTCGAGCGAATCTTTTATATTTTGCTAGTCTTGTGATCCATCGATCTTCTTGTCCTCGCTTTCCTCGGCGTTCTTTGCGCCGATATGGAATCTCTGATACCAGTTACGGCAGCAGCAACCTCTAATTAAGAACACGTTTTAGGAAGACTCGCGTCGGGCGTGAAAGGGTAAATATTAATCGGAAAGCATCGCATGCGGCCATTACATACAACACGTATGAACATGTATTTCTAAATTTCTACGGTAGTTCGTTCCGAGAACTGCGCGTTAGAAGCCCGCGTTGGAAATGCAATGGCGGTTGCAATGTCTCCAAAGCGTCCTCGTCGAACGCGAAAATTCGGCAAGCCCGTAGTTTTCGAGCACGCACCGTACAACTCGACGAAGCACAGAAGTAAATGCAGTCCTTTCGTCGTTAGCTCGTCGAAGACGCGTTTCCGTTGTTTCTGTAACATGAATCGCATTTCATGAAACACGAAACACTTGAGTGATCGAGTCATCTCTCGTTCCCGGCGTTTTCGGTGTGGGATCGTGCAAGGATTGAAAACTCGGGGAAGCGATTGCTAAATAAATGATTTATTTTCTTTTCCACGGTAACGCTATTCGTTGAAAAGTTGTTAGAAACGCGTCGTATCGAGAACGCAGCGTTTCGAGCCGAGGAGACGTCCTAAAATCGTTACAATGGCGTGCGACATGCTTATGGCTCATCGTATCGTTGGCCGTTCACCATCGGTTAGCGTTAGCTTTCTTCCGGTCTTTGCGCGATATAGAAAATATAGCATCTTACGAGTATCACGTGTCACAGAATACATACGCGAGTAGAATGTCACCTACGACTTTAATACATGTACTGGTCTAGAACAATTCCAGGTCTGCTCGTTCGACGAACGGTTTTGTTTTGTGCGCTATAGCATCGTGTAAAGTGTGAAAAGTGTAAAGTAGAAAGGACTCCCCGTTGCTCGACGAAAAAAGAGGCGCGAACGCGTAAATCGAAATGGAAAGAAACGAAAGGCTGGGACGTGACCGACATCGACCCCCGATAATTGTAATCGAAAATTTGGCGAATCGAAACTGCCCGAGGAGGATTGGTCTTGGAGGTAGGTGGAAGAGACGAGGACAGGGCAAAGTAAGAAAAAAAAAAGTGAGATAAAGACGGCGCCACGAATCGGTACGGAACGATTAGGATTACGAGTGCGATTAGAAGAAGCGGAACAAGGCGAATCAAGAGCGCAGAGTACGGAAATGGAGCCCAGCCGAGTAAGTTCGCGTCGCGTTGCGGCGTTTAGTGGACTTTAACGATGCCACCGGCACCCAAGGCAGCACCCGCGAGCAGAGCCTGCGTACCGATCAGAGAACCCTGTCTGAGTCCAAGCCCGACGCCGAGTCCTCCGAGACCCAGCAACCCTGCGTTGGCGGCCACGAGGTTCGTGGTGGCCACCGTTGGTCCTGCCAGCAACTGAAATCGAGAAAATCGTTTCGATCGTTAGCAGATTATTATCATTATTACGATTAGCGGGTTAAGGAGGAATGCCCCGGAACGAACCTGAGGCCGAACAGCGACCGCTGCAGCGGTGGCGGGTGCAGCCGCGATCACCGATGCCGCCGGCCGCGCTGCGATAACCGGTTGCACGGTCTTCACCGTGATGCTCGGGTCCTTTTGAACGATGGCGTTGAAACCGTTGATGGGATCGGCGGCGTAGGACACCACGCGTCGGGAGCCGTCCGGTTCGATCAGGCTGTAGCTGCCCTGGACCACGTCACCGTTCCGAGTCTCCTCCTGGGCCTTGTTGTCGCCTGAAACAAACCCAAGTTGCTCCTTCGATTCGAAAGAAAGGTCCGCCGTTTCCCGGCAGTGGAAGGCTCGTCGTCGGCCGACTGCTAGATATACCTGTTAAACCGTCCGCCACGCTGTAACTGAAACTGTACTGCGGATTCGGGTCGTAATTCTCGGCCCTGACGACCGCCTGGGCTGGAATCGCAGCCACCGTGGCTCCCGCAGGTCCGATGATCCCTGCGTGGCCGACGCTCATTAAACCGGCCAGGTAACAGAAAATCTGCGAACATCGGACGGGTGTTAGCAAAACGTATCTTCCACGTTCTATCAGATCTGTTTTATGCAATCGCGAGCTTCGCATTCGACAGAAACAGGAACGGGGAAAGAAATTACTTTGATGTCCATGGCGTTGGATGCTTTGGCGGTGCGATACGGTGCGATGCGATGCGGTGCGCTGTGGTGCGATGCGTTTCTTTGACAACTGCGTGCCGTTGATTCCCGGTAGCGTGGATTTTATACCGCTTGGTCCAAGTTGACCCCACCCAGGACTCTTCTGCGATGACATGTAGTTACACACGCCCCACTGTATCGGCAACGCATACTCGATTGCTTGCTTGCTTACTTACTTACATCAGAATCGTTGTTTCTTACACGTGTCTACAGGTTAACGCGACCACCAATCGTTTTGCCGTCTTTCGTAAGAATAGAATCTTAGATGAATCCCTCCGAAGGGGGAGTATACTCGTTAGTCGATACGAGTGTACTACTTTTATCGGCAAGAGCCTGCATTCGCCGAACGTGCCCGCCGACGCCGAGAGACTCGACGTCGAGACCCTTTGGAACTCGATTAGTTGCGTACGTCTCTGTCGACGAAGACGCGGGCCTCTAAAATGAGAAAAGCCGTCCCTGGAACCAGGAAACTAGCCAGTCGTCGCGGTACAAACGAAAAAACACGTTTCATCGTCCGACAGTTTAGTCGGCAATTAACAAATGTACACGCGCTTGGATAAATTAAGATCATGCCACAAGCATTAAGCTGTAAACCTAAATCGTTAATCGTAAACCGTAAACCGTAAACTGTAAGCCGCAACCCGCAAGCCGTAAGACGACAAAACTCCTCGAAAAGGAACGTAATATGTTGCGGTCGGTTTACGAGGGCAGGATCGCGTGACAGCTAATACTAATGTAAGCTAATAATTGGTATGATTGCGCCATTCGGTAACGAAATCTAGGCGTCCCGTCGCGGTGGTAAGCGCTAAAATGTATCGCGTTGTCGGTGTGCTCGATCCAACGCGCGAGGATCGGGTAACTCTAGGAGCGCTCCAAGGAATCACTCGGACTCGAGCGCTCGATTTGCGTAACTTTATCGTTTGCACGACAACGATTCGATCCGATGCAATCCGCTTCGATTCATCGCAGGTGTAATATAGATCGGCAAGTTCAGGTTCGCGTATGGTTGCGTCAATGAAATCGGACGAGCTCATCGAATCGCCGTGGGTTATTTAAGAACGGTAAACTACTCCTACAATTAGGTTATTCGCCGGAGTAGGGATTTCTCTCGCGGTATAAAGAGCATCGATTGCTTCTACGGTTCGCTGTAAACGGTCCGAGAGTCCTTGCGAGAAGATCCGTCGGGGTTGGACGAGGGCGCGGCGCGACGCCGCGACGCCGCAAGCTCCCTTCGTCGAACAACTTCGAATAATGTCGAGCGCACTTGCCGTAAACGTACCGACAACGTGTTATTTGCAACTGTTTTTAAACCGATCGTCGCATACCGTTTATTTTCACTCGGTTCGGCGATATCGAGAGGCTGCTTTGCGCAACGAGCGAGCAAATCGATTTTCTAAAAATATATGTACATAAGTATTATAATAACATTAATTAGGCACTCGCTACGTTTACCCTTAATCCGTGTACTAGTCGTGCATACGAATAGTCCCCAAAAGTTTAGTGTCCCCGAGAAGCTAAACCGACTGCCGCGAATTAAACTGGTTGCGCAACCACGAGCGCATTTGGATCCGGTTCCGGATCCGGATCCGGATCGCGGGCGCGCGATCTCCGAGCGCAAAGACGATCGCGGAGAAGCGTTAGCGTTTGCGGAGGCAGAATGCTCATCAGCATGAGGATCGGTTGAATTACTCGGGAAAATCTCAAGAGCCAGAGATCGGTGAAAGCGGCGGCCAGCGCGTTCGTGATCCACGGCGCATCCATCAACAGGTAGAGATTCAGGTAGAGAAAATACCGTTTTCTGGTTTTGTTCACCGCCAAGGCGGTGTTCGCGGAGGCCAGCTTCGCCGACCTCTGTATCCTGTACATCCTGTAGGAGGTGTAGCAGAAGAGGACGGTGTTCGCGAGGCAAGTTAGAACCGGGAATGTGAGCACGTAGAATAGAACGGGCAGGTTTGGGCCGTGTTCGACGTTCTCGAAATTCGGTTTGATCGGAGAGGATTCGGGCAACAGCCGAGAGAAATGGGCGACGCAAGCGAGCGCGGTAGGCAGTAACGACGCGCCCCAGGTCCAGCCGGCGTACCACAGGAATTTCGTTTTCTCTTTCGATCGGCGATCTCCCGACCGGATCGGCGACGCCCGATGAAATCTCGTGATCGTCAGCGTCATGTCGATGCAAATCATGAACAGCCAGAACGTCGAGGATATCGTTAAGAACATCAGCGTCAGTCCGACGAACGCGTAGAGCTTCGGAGACAACGGTATGTGACAGAGAGCGCAGGTTCCTACGCTGATCAAAATCAGATTCAGAACGATTTGCGTGACATTGTAAAGCAGGACGACTTTGCCGTACGCCCGCTCGGCTAGACTCGGCAGTACCGCGTAAATCAGCACGACCACCACGTACGGGACCAAGTACACCGCGTTCGCGAATATCACGACGTTGGCGCCCCAGAAATTTAGCGAGCTGAACACGCTGTCGCATCGATCGATCGCATTTGAACCATTGGTTCCTTCCGTTTTCTTTGAAAGTAGAATCGTTTCGTCGTGACCGCCGTTCGCAGGGGCACACAGTTCGTAACAACTACGACTCATCCCCGCGTTCAACTGGGCTTTCTTCGCCTCGACGAACCGCTCTTCCTCCTTTCTTGTTCCTTTCCTTCCCTCTGGCTCAACTTCCGTTCCGAATTCTTCTGGAAAAAAAAACCGGTAGAATTGATTCGTACAGTCGATTATCCAACGAATTGTAAAACCAATATTATAGTAGCAAGTCTAATGGTTACAGCCTGTTCGCTGTCGTCGAAGAAGAGATTTGTACCGGCCAAGACGCTGGTCCGCGACTCGAATAAAATGTCAAACAACTCTCAGCGATTCCTACTTCTTGCCTCCTCGTTTTCTCGCGTTTCGTAGCGCATCTTGTCTAGAGAACGAGACGCGAGCGTTCCGTGCGCGTGCGATACTCACTCGAAACAGTCGCTACAGTCGAATCGGTTGAAAGAGTTGGAACAGATGGAACGCAGATTCTGCAGCACGACGTGGTGGACTCGTTGCCGATTTTATCGTACGGTATCGACCACGTGCCATTCGAATCTTCGAAAGCGCCGCATCGACGCTTATTCGTGTCATCGATATCGTCGAGGCAGCAGTCTCCCAGAAATTCCTCTTTCGATTTTGCGTCGTTGCGAGGACACTCGATCGAGGCACGGCTGACAATCAGACAGAGCAGAGTCAGGATAGTTGGAGAAGAGAGATTCGGTTCGATGCCTCTGTGTCGTCTATGGAAGATCTCGAAGCTTTCGAACATTTCTCTATCACTTTTACTTTTGCCTCGTCTTCTGGCCAAATCTCGGAGAACGATGCTTCCGCATCGAAGACATCGACGAGACCACACGCACTGACCGCTCCTCCACATTCTTCGCATCTTCATTATTTTCCCTCCTCCTGGATTTTTCTTCGTCGCGGTTTGGGACTTTGCGACTTTAAGACCAATAAAACGAACGTTTCCCTTCTTCTGGCTAGTCGGGATTCCCCTCCCCACTCGATCTTCGGACTTACGCATCCTTTATTTTCATGCCGGCGCGGTGCCGTGATCAGAAATTTAATGTTACGGATGTAACAGCGAATATTACAATTGTACGATACGTGTACAGAGTACAAGGTTCATCGGCTTGGGCATTTCTTCTAACATTCGCTGATTGTGACAAGACGTAGATAAAACTCGTCGAATCTAAAACGCACCGTCTGCAACACGCGTATCTACGTCTACTATTGCACTGTTCTGAAACAAAATTTAACGTGATCAACAGTCCGACGATATTTGTCTATATTTGAAAAGAAACAATGTATAGTCGTATGCCGCGTATCGTGTCCAGCATGAGGAGGTTATTCGATTCGTTCCATCGTCAACGTGTCGGCTAATCGGTCCAATATTATCAGAAACTGGACTGAATGGAAATTTGCCGAAGGTTGTAGACGGCGTTGAACTAAATGGACGATCTGTCTTCGAAACGTCCCTTTCATCCAAAAGACCCGGCTCATGGCACGCGAAATTACGATGTCGGCGCTTTGAGCAAGGATCAGAAGAAGAAGTTGAATGTGAGAAAGGCAAATGTCAGGAACGAGAATGAGATTTATCTGACAGCGCATCCGGAGATCAAGGCTTTGATCTACCTTTTACTCAAGTAAGTCTTGTCCTGTTGTTTCTACGCGTTACGTTGGCATGACGCCGCGATATCGATGGACGATGTTGCCGGGAACGCTTGCCGTTGCAGGTACACCGTGCTCGAAATCCGGCGGTGTCTGCATTACCCATAGCAATGGGTAATCGGTAATCTGTAATCTGTAATCGGTACCGTTGTCGTTGTTGCGTAGGTGCGTCCTGCGCAGCCGGCCCAATGCAAACGTTCACGAAACTATGGGCGAATTCTTTAACAGACCACGCCGACAAGTGCTGGCGGAGCTTCTCGAATACATGTTGCACACAGACCGCTCGGACGACGTCGAATACGGTTTACAAGCGGTAATGAAACATTCAAGTAATTCGGTGTCGAACATTGCATTCTGTAATCGGTAATCTGTGTGATGTATCCGCGGACCGATGCAACCTGAAATATAAAGGTACATATAAAAAATAGTCAAGAGCAAAAGAGAAAGAAAAGAAAGGGAGATGGAAGAAAAACCAGAGAAATAAGGCTGGTGGTTCCGGTGCAAATGGTAGAGTCGCGGGAACGTGCTCGCGCCGTAAATGCAACCGCTACCGCGCCACGTACTTCCGTCTAGTTTCCGGTTATTTACGAAAGGAAGTTTACGATTGTTTGATCAGTCAATTAATTTCCGGTGTCAAACGGTGTAGGTAGATGACGCTTTCCTTTATTCCCATTAGTCGGTCTGTGCCGCTATTACCGTCTCGTTCACATTGTCGGAACCGACTCGAACATCGGTTCTCATTTTCCATCGATCCTATTTCCCGCGTATCGTAAAAAGCCATCGTCGACGGTACCACCGTTAATAATCGTTCGCAACTCGCTACGCACCCGTGCATACTCGCAACAATGAATTTACCCGCCTCCCGTGCCTACTCGCTTGCGTCGATACAATTTGCACAGGTACGTTACATCCTCGCTCGGGACATTATTCGTAGAAAGTACAAATTCAAGTGGTGCGTATCGTTGACGCGTGCACTCTGAAACTGAATGTATATATGTACATAGATAAGTACGTATGTGGTACTTATCCACTGCTACGTTCCCCGATTACGTTCCAGCTAATTTCACGTTCATCCTCGATGATCAAAATAAGTTGAAAGTTGAAACACAAGCTCGATCAGGCCGTTGCTCGATGTATTAAAGAGGCGACGCCGACGCTTAGCCAAATTTGTCTCTACCGCACTTCGATCTTCGATATTTCCGCTATAAATCGATACCGGCGAGTCCGAATGCCGAGTACAATCGACAGCGACAATGGCAACGGTATGATAGCGACGCAGCGTAGCAACCCTGTGCTACAAACTCCAAGTGGCGATCCATTTTGCTCACTCCCATTCTCATAGTATCCGCTACAGTTTACAAATTACGTTTTACACGGTTCGATCTACGACGAGGTATGGTATAACAGTATAATCTCACATAATTCTGTAAAGTATACAGGTTCCGTGTTCCGTGTTCCGAGTCGAATACAATGCAAAGCCGGTTTCGCGTATGTAGAAATGTCAGTTTGGCTGTCTTGCCGAAGAAAACGGAATCGACTAGGGCGAGTAGAAAGTTTCAGGGCCTGTCGTTAACAAGAGCAGAAGGGATTCCGACATCTTGAAGGCTCGGTCATACTGCCGCGTGAATGTTACGGTTGTGCAGTTGAATTGATGACATCTTAAAGAGGAGACATTGACGAACGCAGTCACGTTACGATATTATGATAGCGTTTTCTCCGAGAGAGCTGACATAGCATCGAGAGTCGAACATAGATGTATCGAACATCGAACACCGATCACCAGCACAGAGCGCCGAGTTCCGAGCGCCGCCGAGCGCCGCCGGGCGCCACCGAACGCCGCGAAACGAAAGCCGAAGCGAAGCCGAGCACGATCGAGAACAGGCGAATCTAGGCGAACCTCTCCGAAGAGCCGCGTGGTGTCACGGTCGTCAGTCGTCACGGGAGAGCTGGTTGCGCCGTTGGCCGTCAGTCGTGGCTCGTTCGTCGTGCTCGCGCTCGCGGTTGCGGTCTTTCGTGGTTCGCGATTGCGTGTTTCGTTCGAGTTTTCCGATTTTCATTTTGCATGCGACTGCACACGCGCGTGTCGTCGTTCTTTACTGTTTCGGAATCAAAGTGTGGTCGTGGATAGAAAATGGCAGATGCCACTGCAGAGGAGAGGAATAATGGTCGCCCGGAAGGCATAGAAACGGAGTACGGTTCAACGGTCGGTCACGCAGAGATCGATTTCGGAAGAAACGCCGAGCTACGAAGAAACGGAACGGCTCGTTCGAACGTCGGCTCGAGGCAATAGAGAGAACAAGGAATCGTATCCGAAGCTCGATCGCGCGCTCTCTCTCTCTCTCTCTCTCTCTCTCAGTCTCTCTTTTTCCCTATCGCTCTCTTTCTGACTTGTTCCGAAATCAGTGCTCGCGTACGGTGGACGGCGGACGGTAGCAATGAGGACGCGCGACTCGGATCGATGAAAAAATTAGAGTAGCAGTACCCGTTCCGAAAGAGGATGAAAGTGTACTAGAAGAACGACATCCAGTGTGCGTCGGTGGTGGTTCCGCCTTCTGCCTTCTCGTTGACGGCGCCTTCGCGTTGTGTTGGTGCGTAGGTGCGTGGGTGCGTGCGTGCGCGCGCACATACGTGCACCGTGATTCGGCGTGCTCGCTGGTGTAAGCTGCTTTAAGCTGGTGTCTAAGCGTGCGCGTGTGTTCTGTGTCGTCGATGTGTGCACGCGTATCCCTCTCGATACGGCGCACCTAAGTGTGCGTTTCGCGTGTGCGAGCGTGCGTGCGTGCACGCGCGCGCGCGCGCCTAGCTCGTCGATGTCAGAAGTTCGTCGTACGAAAGCGGCCGCTCGTTTTGTCCGATAAGAATGGAATTGGTGGTGATTGGTCGGCGGTCGGTGCATTAACGTTACGTTGATCCGCACGCGAGAATATACTCGACGAAACACTGGAGAATATATGCAAGAACATAGTCGATCTCTCGGCGTATTGCGCGTACATGCACGGCTCGCGAACACGGGAGTTCAGGCTACACACGTAATGGCGAATACGTTGTACGTTCGCGTGGGTGGGTTTACGGTATAATGTGGACGTGGATGTGGCTGTGGGTGTGGATGAGCGTCAGCAGCAGCAACAGCAACAGCAAAAGCAACAGCATCGTCAGCATCGTCGTCGTTGTTTGCACGTACACGCGTACGCGTATACTAGCGGTGGTGAGATCGGTAACGTGTAATGGCATGGAAATGAGGCGCGCGCGAGTGTCATCTCGAAAGATACGCCTCTCGCCAGGAAAGCTACTCTGTGCTCCAAACTCGAAAGTGGAATCCTCTCGCGGGTGTTATCCGTTACCGGCGTAACCTCGGTCGGCTCTTGGTCGACTCGAGCGATCGGGCGCATCGTTTACGTCGTCTGCCCCGTTTACGCCGTTTATGTACGTCGCCGAGCTGCGAGTTTCGTACTCCGATTTCCAAGTTCCGTTCACCCGTGGAACCATTTTCCGGCTTTGTTTCGATTTTGCATGAACGGCCGCCACCGTTTCCACTACCACTACCGTTAGCACGCACGGCACACAGCATGCGATAACATCGAATTCCGAAGCAACCGCAAAGGGTCTCGTTCGTGATTCACGACATCCCAAAATCTTTGGACACCGAAAGAAAAGATGCGCAACGAGTGGCTAAGGAAGTTGATCGCGATAGCAGTATTCGCCCTTACCACGGTTCACGGTAAGTTCACCGTTTCTCTTATCTCGAGACGCGTCTTTTGTTCGATTTTTCCCGTTTTCCATCTCATCGACGCGACGCGACGCGATCGCGAGCTCTATTGGAAAACAACGATCGCAGAAGAAAGAGCGAAAGACCGTTCGACACCGAAGCAAACGAAAGTAAACGAACGGAGCGAGTAGGTTTCTTACTAGTCGATTGGCGCCGACCGTGCTCTGCTCGCTTTAGCGCCGTTCGTTTCGACGAATCGATACGTTCCACGGCGTTACCGAAAACGAGTGCAACAGAAATACGTACGCGTATTTATTCCAGCGGCGCGGTGTCTCCTTTTCATGCTCTATGCATGGATCTGGAAACGCGTTAGTTCCGGAGTTAGGGTTACGAGGATGCTGGAGGGGGAATTGTTGTGGCCGATATATCGATTCGCCGATAAATAGTTTTCTCTTTCTCCCGCTTCATCCGTCTTCTTTGTCTTTTTATCGCTACCAAGCCGAGTCGAACGCTTCGCCAAACGGAATCCGAACGGAAATAATCGAATGGAATTATTTGTGTTTGGCATTTAAAAATGAATGAATTCGATCCGTTCCGGAGCAATCGAACTCGCGGGAAAGCTGACGGTTGTCGAATCGGACTATCGATTATTAAACCAATGGTTTGAATAGAACCGCGGCCGCTTGCCGCATCGAGAAATTATTGTTTCCTACCGATTCGCGGTAATTCATCTTCGATGGGAATCGGTGCGACTCGCGGACATGCATATGTATGTAGTGCTCTTGTACTCCGCGGTATTATCTCGCAGCATTTTAAACGAGAATCGAATGAGAAAAGGAAGCGGGTCCAGATGTTGCTATCGACGTTACATATGTATATAGAGACCTCGAAGTCGATCGGTGCGATCGACGCTGTTGCGATCGTTTGGACTAATTCGATCGACCAAACCGAGAATTTGCTCGTCTCGGTCTCAAAGTCCCATGGAAAGTTTAAAAGGAGTGCAACGGGACGAGAGCGCGTGGCTGAGAGCTGAAACGACCAAACAGATTTGGCGATTGCGATCGATGGAATTGTTCTGATAGGAGGCGACGGCGAGACAGCCATGGCATCGCATCGCATCGCATCGCATCGCGCCACTACGGAATACGCTTCCGTTTATTATACCGGATACGATCGGAAACGAACAATTTCTCTTCTATGGATGGATGGATCGATTTATGGTCGTACAGATGTATCCTCGAAGGAAAAGAGGAACATTATTATATTCAGCGTAGCTGTCAAATGAAATGAAACGAAACGGGACGCTATTGTTAAGCTCTGTTGCAATCTCTTGGAACTCATTCGATTCAGTTTGGTGATTCTTGACGCAGAGCTTTCGGGGTCTACCGAAGCTCCGATTCGCAATTTAGAATCCACGTATGGACAAGGACAATCGATTCGCGCGATACTTCTAGATACGCCGTTACGAAATAGAATCTTGTTATCGAAAGGAAACCGAAAGCATCAGAGACCGTTGGCGTTAGGTACGCATCGCGTCGCGTCGACGCTCGGGCAGCTCTCGATTCACGCGAAAACGCGAAACGAATGTTTAATAGAATTGGGGCATGTGCGTAGACACGTGGACGTCTTGTTCTCGCCTATGCCTCTTCGTCCACGTACTCGCAAACGTGTTTACGAGGTGTCCGATGCAACCAGGACAAACTAATCTTCGCAGCGAATCGCCTATTCCCGAGTTCGGCTTGGCAACTTTGACCGGCACTCAAACTACCGAGCCAGCAATAACTTTTGAATGAATCGTTCAATGGTACGGCTACCTTACTGAGAAAGCGAATCGACTAATGTCAGTGAAAATATCCGTAAGCTCGATCGCAGGATCAATGATATACATTACGCTATACGCATATAGTATGCGAGTATCTCCGAGACCCTTTACTTTTCGCTTTTCCCAATGTCTAGTTTTGAAGAAATGATAAATTACGTAGGATACTAGGCGAATGCCGCCATAGCTTTGGCTTAGAGATACGTGTTCGTATCTATAAGTTACAATTATTAGTATTTACAAGTTAGAAGTATTTGCACGGGACACACCTGCGCGTATCTATGCTTCCAGGAAATAACGACACGATCGGACTCTACGCAACAGATACCGGTGGTTGTACCATTTTCGTGGTTGGAAAGTTGCGAACACGGCCGAGTTTCGCCGACATTAAACGAAACTATAAACTTGTATACGCAAGGCGCGTATAACGACCATAGTTTTTTACCATAATAGGAACGCGTACCTCGGCACGCACAATTTTTCGGAAAGCTTCAACGATTCCCGGATTTGATCACCGAATTTCTGTCGATTCAAGCTCTTGAAACTTTGTGCGCCGGGACGAAAAGCGAGTCCGCCGTGTCGCATAAGAGTAGAAGAGTGCTTGCGTCGTGTAAAAAAGTTTAGCAATAAACGTTTCGCTCGCGGATTCTCGATATCGATTCGTTTAACCGTATGCTTCGTTTCGTTGGAAAAACGTGTCGTCCCGATGACGTAAATCGTATGCAGGTATACGTGGACAATCTTCTATGAAACAAGTACGAAGCTGTTCTATTTCGGAACGAGAACACCGAGGCGCTTCGAAACAACGTCAGGAAAAATCGCTTTCTTCTTCTAGAACTTCTGAAAATAGCGACGGAGTTTCTTTCCACGTAATCTTCTCCGATGGAAACCGATGGAAACCGATGGCAATCGATGAAAATCAATGAAAGTCAGTGGAAGGCGGGCAGGGACAACGAAGAGAGTCGAACGTCTACTCGCACGTGGAATCCAGGCTTTCTCCAGCGTATTCCCGTTTCTTCTCTGCTTGTTAACGCCCTCGCCGCTCTTCGTAGATTTTTCCGGGGTATTCCCCAATCGGGGAATAAAGGAAGATTCCGGACAATTAATAACGCGACTACCCCAATGGGGTAACGTTTTCGATACAAGTTAAACTATGCTGTCATCGATTTTTCCTCGACGTTTAAATAGATCTCGACGTATCGTATCGTATCGTATCGACAGACGTCGAGCTATGCGCGCCATACCCGCGAGGGAGAAACTGGACGATCGATAGCCCCGGTTCGCAAGACAATTTCTTCCGAGGTCGAAGAGACAGAGGAAACAGCGAGCCCGAAGTGGAAGGGCTGCGGCCGGAGGAAGCGAGATGAGACGAGAGGAGGTGAGAGGAGGTGGGAGGAGGTGAGAGGAGGTGAGACGAGGCATGACGCGGGTACACGAGGGGAGGGAAAGAGGGTGGTTGTGGTCGTGGTCGTGGTCGTGGTCGTGGTCGTGGTCGTGGTCGCGATCGTGGTCCTGGTCGTGGGTCCACACGGCCAAGTTCCCTCCATTAGGTATCGCTATTTTTGGTAAAGTCATATAAATCGAGAGAAACGAGAAAAACATCTAAAAGCAAATGGAAAAGCGTGTAGGAACGGAAACCGAAATAGAAGCCGAATAGAAACGACACCGACGGATCATCGATTCTTTCCGGAGTTACGGTACGCTCTACGTTATTTACTTTGGGAACGTTGCTATTTTTTTTCCACAAGCTTAGATGAGCCTGCTGCTCGGAAAGAACTCGAGGAGGGTGTGTCGGCTAAACTCTCCCTTCCCAGGTTTCCGTGCGTCTTAGGTTTCCCCCACGTCTCAAGGAATTCAATGGTTATTCCCGTTTCGTCTTCTGGCTTCCCCTCTCGAAAGAATATCCTTCTTGGGGGATAGGGGATAAGGGAAAGAAAGTAATGAAACTGTTTCTTCCTCCATGGTCTCCCTCGCTCCGGGTCGCCACCCATCCTCCCGCTTCTCGGTCCTCCCTCCCGCTTTCTTCCATTTTCTCCTTCTTTCCATCTAATCTCGACATCTATTAATCTTTTACGCGCAACGATGAAAACGTACTCGCACGCGTACATGGTACGTGCCCTGGAAACATCTGCCAGCATCTTGGCAATCTATAATAGTTGCCGGTTACGGAAACTTTGACCGGTCGATCGTCCAGATGTCGATACGTACTTGGAAATTAGGGTAAATCGAAGGTGTACGTGTAGGTGTACGCGTACGCGTACGCGTGTGCACGTTGCCCTTTCAGGCATAATGGAGGGGTAAAAATGGTAGTCTACGGCGTGGTAATGATTTCAAAATAGGACAATCCTCGCGACGGTTTGCCGTGGTATGCTTCTGGAGACGTGCCAAATGCAGTTTGGTAGTCCATAATGTGTACTCGTACTCGCGAAGCTATATTCCGTTCTTCTCTTCTCCCTTGTTCTTTGCATTCGTTTCCCATTCCTTCGACTTTTATGCCGTTTTTGCGAAACCTTTGAAACCGCAACGAACGTACCCTTTGCTTTCTATATTTTCCGTCCACAGTTTCTTTCTTTCTTTTTTCTTTTTTACACAAAAACGAGAGGGACGCTGAGAAACGGATGCTCGAAAACGTTGAAATACGCGTCTATCGTTCGTTGTGGCGATCGAGCCGAGAGCAACGGAAACCTGGCAATACGGAAACAAACTATAAAAGGGGAAAGAAGAAAAATTGGAAAAAGAAGAGCTAGAAGTCTCGAAGGAGGGCTAAGGGAAGATAAGAGCCGTGGGTAGTTTGGCAGATTCGATAGATTCGGCAGAATTCGGCGAGGCTCTCGAGGACCGAGGGCAGCGAAGCCGGCACGATGGAAGACAGGGCAGAACTAACAGAGCCGAAGCAACAGCGGCAAATCAATACTCGCGTCGTCGCAGCCGTGAAGCCGCGAAGTCGCGAAGCCGTATGCCAAGCGATCGCGCACTCGAGAGCACCCTGCCTTTTAATTGCCGGGCATTATCTTCGAGTTGTCGATCGTCCCCCGCAATATCGTCGAACCGTTGCACCGTTCGACGTCTACCTGACGTCTCTACCTGCCGTCGCGACGAGACACTTTGGAAGAAGGCGGCGGACGGTGCACGATTCGACCGAAGCCGAATAAGAATATTTCATCGGGAAAGAAGCGCGATCGAATACGAGGCCGAGAAGAAGGAGGCCGAGCGTAAAGCGCAAGAACGGAGGATCAAATGGGACGAGAAAGAGCAGATACGCGGTGGTCGGTGGAACACAAAAGAAGCGAGAGTGGGGAAGAGTTGGCAATGCACAGGTTGTCTGGATAGCTTGATTCGGAGGAGTTGGAGCTTGGAACTGAAATGAAACGAGATGCCTCGGGCCTACTGAACGCAAAAGCTGCGCTCGGGAGCGCGCGCGCGTCCGCGTCCGCTTGCCTGCGAGTCTGTTCAACAGCGAAATATGAAAACTCCGGAGGCGATTTTAATTTAGCCACAGCGTCTATTGTTTCCGAGTACCGAGGCAAGAACACAAAAGAAAAATCTACCGGCGTGCGCGCGCTCTCGCGCTCGCGAGCACCAGCCTCCCGCGTGTCCTATGCGGGGGATTCGCGAGCGCACCCAGATCGTCGCCTCTACGAAACCTGTTTCGGACGCGCTGTACGCGCATTTTCTGATCAACTGCTGTTTCGGCTAGCTTATCCAATTCCGTTGGTTCGGCCGATTTCGTTGGAACAAATTTTATCGCGCGGAATAAGAAAGCCCGATTTCGTTTGCCAGAATATTTGCCCACCGTGTACGCAAACGCGTCGCGCGTAAGTACACGCGCAACTTTGGAATTCGAGTAAACGTTCTTACAGATGCGAAACATTTCTCGAGTGGCCTCGCTGCGGACGTTCCGCGGGAATAGAATTTGCAGACCGCGCGAGGCGATCGCCGACCGTACGTCTTCGTACACACGTATCCGCCAATATGTATATCTATACATATCCATATACATATCCATTGCGGGTATACTTGTGTATACAGATGCGCACACGTCTTGGTCCGTCGATCATACCTCTACGTACCACTTTAGAATTCCCATTGCTATATCGAGATGGTTGTAATATCTTTGCTCGGAGCCAGTTGCGCGCGTGAACGCAACTACCACCGATGCACCGTCAATCATCTGGAATATGGTATCCGGAATCCGGAATCTAGAATCTAGAATCCGGAATCTGGAATCTAGACGCTAGAGTCTAAGGTCTAGAGACGATCGCAAAGTCTGCGCCGCGAAATCTAAAACGGTTGCGAGCGATGATCGACGTATGACCTGTACCCAATTATCGAGCGTCGCGCATGACGATAGCGGTAGACATAGAAATAGCAGTGGATGATAAATAGAAATAGACGTGGCAGTGGAAGGAGCACGGATCGACGCGATCGTTAACCCTTTTTCCAATAGTTTCCAGTGTGCTGACCTCGAACGAAATGATTGTTTCAGGGCAATGGAGATTACCGCGCATAACGGAACACCCCTCGGACATAATTGTGGCGAAAAACGAACCGATAACGTTGAATTGCAAAGCAGAAGGTAAACCTCAACCGGTAATCGAGTGGTACAAAGACGGAGAACTGGTTCAAACGTCGCCAGGAGATGCAAAATCCCATCGTGTCCTCCTCCCGACGGGATCTCTATTTTTCTTAAGGGTAATGCATGGCAAAAAGGAACAAGACGGCGGAGTTTACTGGTGTGTCGCGAAAAATCAAGAGGGTTCTGTTCCGAGTCGAAACGCCACTCTCACCGTCGCAGGTATGTTCTTCCCATTTCTCTTTCTCTCACTCATTCTCATTTTCTTTCCCTTTCTCTCATTTCCATCGTCTGCTCCGCGTGTCCCCCTCGTTGCTCCCCCTTCTACTTGGCCGTCTTATTGTTGGACCATCTCAACGCAATGTTGGAAACACGATCTTTTCTTGGTGAAACGGTAAATTTAACGCTAGAACTGCCGGATCCGACAAAATGGCGGACTTGTGATTCTTCGTTTCACAATCATTGAGATTATCAAGCTGCTTTTTCGGGCACTTACCGGATACGTCGTTTGTTCGTGTCGCGTCGCGTATTGTCAAATGCAGTTGCTTTTCCAAAGGATTGCAAATTAGTCGTCTTTGAATGCTCGGTTGTTGCAGCGTTAATTTATATTCGATAGAACCGCGTATCGCGTGTCGCGTCGATCTCCAGAAATGGCTGGGGCAAATTGAAATTGTTTTGACCGATAGAAAATAGCGGACGCGTTGCAGGTTACAGTTACAACAAGAGTCGAGCATGTTCGAACGATGTCGAGTTTGTTCCGATGCGGTGCCCAGTATTCTATTCTAGAATGAAAAACGGAATAAAGGACGGGAGAGGATAGCGGCTCTTTCGTAGCTCCGCGAAATGCAATGGTAAGCGCTAAACGCGTACGCATACCTGCATCGGTCGCGCCGTGTGCATAGTGCATATTGCGTAGCATCGTATCGCATAACGCGTAGGCACTTACACGATACGCGGCAAGTAGGTAGATGATAAAAGAGTTTTTTGTCAGTAAACCGAACGCGCACCGCGTTCATTGGAAATGAACGGTGTTCCGCGCGGAAAATTGGTTCGTCGTTTTTAACAGTTCTCCGCGGCAACAATGGCAACGGCAACGCCATTGCCAAAATCGCTTCATTGTCGGTAATTAACGCGTCGCGTGTTTACGCGCGTGCACGAATCGCGAACGATCCGACTCGTTTTCTCGGTTCCACCTCCGCTTTGCAACTTTCCCTAGGGGAAAAAATATTACCGTCGGCGGTTTTCCCGGAAAAAACGGCAAAAGCAAGAGCAAAAAACGCGGGTAGAGATTCGTTTTCAAGCCGAGCGGAAAGAGTAATGATTTCGGAACGGGTAATTCGATTCGGAAACAAATACATAGGTACGCGAGGAGGAACCATGTATGCAATAGTTTCGCTCGAAATTTAACCATTCGTCCACGCGGTGAGCGCGGTCGAGCGCGCCTGAGCTCGCTCTCGCATTCGCACTTTTCTACGGTGCTCGTGGTCGTCAGGTACCCACACGCGCGTTGCATACGTGTGCATACATACACCGATACCTACAGCTATAGAATGTATAATAGAAAGAGCGAGAGTGCCAGAGGGAGGAGAAGGAGAAGGAGAATAGAAATCGATACGAAGCTGTATCTACATCGAACGTATGCTTGGCCAACATCGTGCTACGCTACGTTGTTCGACGCGATGCAGGATAGCCCGACGGCCGACGATCGACGCGATGGCTCGTCGGCTCGTCGCATCGGATCGACGTAACGTCCGTACGCGTGCAGCGTGCAGCGTGCTCGCGGTATGGAGCATGGACGCGTATTCCATCGTGCACTTTGTTGCAAACGCGATTGTGGCAAAGTTCTAAATACCAGAGATTCTCTTTCCCTAATTTGGTCGCGTTCGAGCTTATCTCGTACACGACGGCCGCCTTCTTTGTTTCCTCGGCGAGGAAAGTCGTTGCGCCGGAACCCTAAGACCCTAAGGGATCTTTTCCCTCCCTGCAGCCGTTAACAAGAACGAAGATCGACGAGCAACGAAAGGCATCACGCGATCAGATTCGCGTGATTCGACCCGATATCTTTTCAAAAATTTATTTTACTTTTCACGCACGTTTCTCTGGTTATCGTGCGCGTTACACGGTACCGACGATCTTCCCCACTTTGTTAATCTTTGTCGCATGTACCGTGATACCCGACAGTTAAGATGGCGATAGGAATGGCGGAGGGTATTGTGGGTATACTATATGGAAGCGGTTCGGCGCAGCTCGCCTCTACGAATAAGGCTTTGTGCGGCAGACTCGTGGACTCGGGGTTCGTTGAATTTCCATCGAAACGGAACCATGGAAATTGGAAGTTTGCACGGGTCAGAGAAAACCGAGTAGAACGGCGGGAGGGAGGGCTGGGGGGGGGGTGCGTTTCGAAAACGTAAAGCGCAAGGGTACGCGATGCGCGCCGGGGAAGGAAGATGGATGGAAAAATGGGAACGCTCGGAGACAAGGGGCAAGAACGGCTCGGAGAAAGAGACATTCGCCGCCACCGTTGCAAGAAACCGATCGCCCGCAGGTCGAACCGAACCGAAACGAAACAGTCCTGAGACTATGGGGCGACAAGTCCGAACCGAATTCGGGGAAACGTCGAATCGATTCGAACGATTCAAGCTGCTCGACCGCCGATTCTCCCCCGTTTCTCTTTTCTTCGATTCTCGCCTCGACGAAATAACACCTATCCATCGTTTGCTTTCAACCCTCTGCTCAACTATCTGGGACCCTATTCGGGTCCCTCGCTCGCTCCGCTCCATCCACCGCGTATCGATTAGCCGGCCGGCCGGCATACTACCGCTCTCTGGCTCTGGCTCTGCCTCTGCTCTCCTACGGCTGTATCAGCGTGTATTCGTGTCCGTGTTCCTATCCGTATCCGTATCCGTATATGTGCCCGTGCCCCTCGTGTCTTGTGTTCGCGCTCGCGCCCGCGCCAGAGTTACTTGGCATGGCTTTTAGGGGAAAAGAGAGAAAGAAACTGACAATGAGAGCCGGAGGGTCGGAGACGAGCAGACCGAGCGAGGAACGCGCAAAGGCAAAGGACACGGCGAGAAGAGACCGAGACGATTCGAGTGGGCGCGAGAAAGCGAAACAGAGACGGAGGCATCGGAATAGGGCCTGTGGCCTGTGGCCTGTGGCATGCATAGGTACGGTACAGCGAGCCGAGCGAACAGCGTAGCCATAACCATGGCCATCGGCGGCCGAGGGGTCGAGGGGCTGAGCGGAAGGGCGTTATAGCTTTTAATCCCCACAGAGGACTGTTACTACGGTGCTCTGTATCGACGGATTCGTTGATACCCAGTGCCGGTGCCGACACGGCAAACGTTTCCGTTTATTTGGTTCACGGACAAAGTCGAAGAGTCCGAGACCGGGTCCGAGAGTCGATGGGTGGTCGTTGGTCGTTGATCGTTGGTCGTTTCGCCGATCGGTGAATACAGGGCCGATCCGCATTCGAGTGGCCGGTACACGCGAAAACCACGTAAAAGGGAATTCTTCGTTGGGAGAGCAAAGAAATCGAGATTGCAAATTCGGTAGCGGCAAGCGATTTCAAAGGGAGCGAGAATGTCGAAGGGTATCGCGATTATTATTTAACGGGCCATTGTTTCGCGCGAACGTTACCTCGAGGAACAGAAACAATACCCTCGTTGGTTGCGTCGAGCGTTTAATCGACCGCTTACTTAGTATTACTTACCGCTTAACTTGCCGCTTATGACAAGATTCGAGCAGCCTTTGTTCCTATTAAATTCAAAAGAACCTGAACCTTCCAGTATCGTAAACGATCCTCGAACGATTCTTGCCGCGCGCAGCCGGAGCGTACGTACCACGTGTGCTCCTATGGACGGCTTATATTATACATATTTCCTCGCATTACATGTCGCGAGCCTGATTCCGGTCATGGAGCACGGGAAATATCGCGACCTGCAACCTGGAAATTCGAAAATGGTCGATCGATGAAAAAGCTGCAGCCGGGTCAACTAAATTTCCTCGTTTCGACGTGAAACCGTGATACGCCGTTGCGAGGCGATTCTGGTTGCAGGGTGCAGCGGTCTCTCGTTTCTCGCGACTCGTCTCGCTTCTCTCTCCTCTCGGCACCCCACTTGCGAGGAGCGAGCGAGCAAACGCCGTCGAAACAACGACTTCATTCAGAGCCCGTGGTGTAGTAGGTACTTCCGTCGTGGACAGCCAAGTTCGCAAGGCATAGTCCGAAGATCGTGAGTCGTGACGCGTACAAACGTTTATCGGGAGATGCGATCTGCGAGCTACAAAAACTATCGGGAACCCGGTCGAATTCATCGGTCTCTTTGGTATTCGGATTTAGCTCGTTCGCTCCGTTCGAGTTTCGAGTCTCGAGCCTCTCGAGTCTCGGGTTTCAAATTTCCAGTTTCGAATTTCGTGTTTCGTTTCATAAAACTCGATGTACGCAGCAGCACGAGCGTTCCTCGAACACTCTTGGAAGATTGTTGAACGTTTGCGATTCGAGTTCGATCCGATCCGATCGATTTGTCGGGGACGTTCCATATGCGCTCGTAAACGATCGATCGGCTGCTCGCGCGGGCTCATCCTTTTCCGTTTCTACGACGAATCACGCTCGCGTACATGCGCCTCTACAGAATATACGTGTACGTGTACGTATACGTATACGTATACGGGCATGTATCTGTATATACCGATGGCACATAGAAATCTCGTAGCGCGCGATGTTTCTCGGTGATGTATGCGCGCGAGTACGTCCAACTGCCACGCCTACCGACACTACGGTTTAATCGAGTAATCGAGTACCCTCGCAACATTGCCCGAACCAGGAGGAGAATCACTTTGAACCCTACCCGTTTACTCGTTGCAGTCGATGCATGCGGTCTCCGTTCTCCGTTTTCCCTTTTTCCTTTTCCTAAACCTTCCATCTTTCAACTGTCCTCTATTCTGTTCCATGCAACCGTGTTCGCGAACCGTTTCAATTTGGAATTTCGTCTTTCCTGGTTTTCGAAAGCGTGTATTCGAACGACCGATAAACCAGGATAGAAAACGAGAAATAGGGGTTGCGTTGCAGGAATTCGTGTCCTTGCATGTACGCGAACACTTGCGCGGAGAGAAAGAGAGAGCTGGGGAAACCGATGAGGAATGGTGCGAAAACTGGCATATATTTCGTCGTACGTTCCGCATTCGCGTTTCGCATATTGCCTGCTCGCGTACACAGATAAGTCTTGGTCTGTTTGACCAAAGAAGAACCGGGATCATCCATCGAGGACGACGGTTATCTATCGAATAGCGGCTCGCACGAGGGAACGAACGCTGCGCGCCTCGCGCCTCGCACCTCGCACCTCGCACCTCGCACCTCGCACCTCGCACCTCCCGTCTCACTTGCCGTCTATTTATATCGAATCCGTGGGCATACCGGACCAGACTGGCGCGTCGCTTAGCTTCGCGTCGCGACTCGCTAGCAACTTTGGTTCCTGGTCTCTGGTCCTGGTCCCTGGCTCCCCGGCTCCCCGGCTCCCCGGCTCCCCGGCTCCCCGGCTTCCCGACTGCCTGGCACCCCGGCTGCCCGACCCCCCGATCTCTTCGATCTCTCTGGACCACTTAGGACTAACAATTAGGATAAAGTTATCGCGTCGACTCCGAGTTGTCTTAACAAGACTAATTAGTACGTGGACAACGCATTCGCCGCAGAGAATCAAACTGCGGAAAGGATCGCTTCCAATCGCTTTGTTTCATCCTTTGCTGTTTCTTGTACGCATACGAAACTGTCGCAGCAGTTGCTCCCCCCTGCGATGGTCGTAAAAGATCGCGGACATGCTACAGATTTTATCCAAAAAGCAGAAGCCTCTGCGACACGTGGATGTAGACGATGCATAGGTGTATAAAACATGGGTAATCGTGATTCCTCGAGGGAACTCGTCAGCGTAATTTCCAAGCCTAGTTAGGAGTTGGGTTCCGTTATTATTCCGGGTGTCGGTGATTCCGTGCGTTAACGATAGCGATCGATGATCTCGATCTCGATGAACCGAGCCGAGTCGAGTCGAGTCGAGTCGTCTTACGGCCTCCGCCGCGCCGCGAATTCTCGCCATTCGTCAAACATTGTACGCGAGTCGTAAATCGAACGACAGTCTCCGTTCGCTGGTCGCCAAAATATTCGAGAAGGAATCTGTACGGCCGGTATGGTTTCTTCGGAGTCGGCTTTCGACGGGGAAAGAAGGCGCGAATCGGCTAACCACAAACCTTCCTACCTTACAGCCTTGTATCTGTACCCGTGTAGATACTTGTTTCTCCATCGCGATATCACAGCAAACGACTAAACAACGATATCGACTGGCCGAGCTCGCTGCCGCGACCAAACGCTTCGAGATTCGAGCCGAATAAGCGGAGAGTCGTATGCTGTAAGCCGTAGGCTGTGAGCTGCAAGCTGCAAGCCGTACCTACAAATGGAAGCACGGATGCTTGGACAAATTCCAACGACAACTCGTTCGCTGTTCGGCTGTTCTCTGGAAAATGGGTCGCTCGTCGGTTCTTTCGCGACGCAGGCCCCGCGCTCCCTCCGTTTCTTTATCTGCACAATGGAGGATCGAAGCGCGTTCAGGGGCGCACGCGTTTTAATACGATCTCGTATGCTTTTAAGAGCCTCTCTGGGAGGCCACCTACGTTCGATAACCGCGATGTTAAACTTCTGTGCCCGGCAAGTTGGCGAAGTTTCGTAGTTTGCTGCCTACGCGTGCCCGCCGCGCCGTTCGCCGCTCGCCGTCCGCCGTCTTCGATCGATCGAGCACGCGGTGCATCGGTACACACACCGTTCGCAGTTTACGCCAACGAACTCCTGCGAAAGGAAACATCGCAAAGTACGCACTTTTATTCTTAAATCGACTGGAGTGGTCGAAGAGACCGGTGGATGCGTCGATGCTCTGGCTCGAGATTTCGTAGTTACCCGACGAGCGTATCTAGTAGCTAGCTTTTGTACGTACCTATACGCACACGCGTGCATATAGGTGCATGCGCCTACTTGCACGCCTACCTCTTGGTACGGGGATTCGCGATCGACCACCCGTATACGGATATGTTCTCCGTAAACGTACGTGCATGTGCTCGCGCGTCTACCAATAGACGCACAGGTACGCGGGTCCGCGAGTCCACGGGTCCACTGGTCCACAGGCACAATAGGCATAAGGCATAGAGTAGAGGCATAAGGCATCGCGAGAGGCTTGGAGCAGCGAGAACCGAGAACCGAGAACCGAGAACCGAGTACCGAGTACCGAGTACCGGGCAACCAAGCGTGCAAACACGCGAGCATGCTAACGCGCACTCATACCAAGATATCTCTCCGAGTATTTGCATTCAATGCTCTTACCTACCAGGCGAGTATCCCTTCTACGCAGGCATTGCCACCGCTGCCACTGCTTCTCGCCCTTTCTAACCGGTCCTTGTACCATTGTGTTTATTTATGCACTTTAATTATATCGAATATGGTTCTGGTAGAACCCTGACGCCAGACTTCTATCTCTTTCTATCCGCCTTCGTCCTCTTCCTCTTTCTTCCTCGTTTTCTCTTTCCCTTTCTCTTTCTCCTCCTGTTTCTCTTCCTCTTTCTCTAGCCGTTACATCTCTCTCGCACGGACACGGGCGCACGCGCGCACACACGCGCACACACGCAGTTTCCTTTTATCAATACTGCATTGAATCGATTCGACTGGAATCGCAAGGATGGTCGCAATCCGGCTACAATTTGGTTAATGTCGAAGACGAAGAGAGAGAGAGAGAGAGAGAGAGAGAGAGACGGCGAACAAGCGGGCCCGGGAAACATTTTTTCGAGAGACTGGCATCTTCGAATCGGACTTGGTCGAGTCCGCGTTGATCCGCGGGACTTGACTGGCCAAGTGCACGCGTGTAAACGGTTACGCTTTACAGTCGAACAACCGCGTATCGAAACATTTCGAGATTGGAACTGTAGGAACTAATCGATCCTTGGCCTCGTTGCTCGGTCCGGGCGTTCGCCCGATTCGCCCGATTCGCCAACTCGAGGTTGCATTCATCTTGCGGCGAGGACGAGAGCGGCTCGTTTCGAAGGACTCGAGTCTCGCGCAGATGGTGCTACTCCCTCACGAGCACGGTCCAACGGGCATCGGCCGTTTGTCTCTCGTCTATGCACGCGTGATGCGTGATGCGTGGTGCGTGCCACGGGTGCAGACGGGTGCGGACGGGCGCGGAGGAGCGCAGACGGGCACGAAGGGTACGCGCGCCTGCTGCTCTCATTAGTTGGTTCCTGCGGCTCGCGAAAAAGCCTGGGGGTTAGAAGGCCGACTGGGGTGAGAATGGTGAAAAAGACGAAAGGGGCGAGACGGGAGATCCAAGAACCCTTCAATTCTTTCGCTCCAGATCTAGCGTCCGTTAATTGGAGCTTGTTTGACTACGCACCCAGCTTCGCCCCTCTTTCTCTCCCCCTATATCTTTCCCTCTTATAATTTCCCTCTCTCTCGCTCTCTTTCTCTCTCTCTGCCTCATTCTCTCTTTTCCTTACATCGTCGGCGCATTGTAGCTTCGCCATTCTTCTCGCATTTACTCCCGCTCCGTTTCTCGAGTCGATAAACAGTTGCGCCGATGTTACGTTTCGCCTTCGATTCACCGGCAAATCCGGAGGCGCGTAGAAAGCAAAAAGTTGCCCGATGCGGACACTTCGTTTCCGTTGGAGCGACGACAGTTTTCGTTATACGGGGCCGTTGTCGAACAACGGTCGAACACCGCGGCGAGTCGAGGGAATCGTCCTCCGTCCACCGTTTCCCGCTGCACGAATTTGTTTCGAATAAGAAACGACGAAAGCTGTTCAAACCGTACCGCTCGGACGCAGAGCTGTTTGTACGGCGCTAACGATGAGCAAACAGAGCGGAACGGTTTAGCCGATACACAGCCTAGGTCGTATGACTCATCGTTTGGTCGGCGACGGGAGACGAGCGAAGAGAGATCGAGACGAGACGAGAGAAGAGAAGAGAAGAGAAGAGAAGAGAAGAGAAGAGAAAGGACTGCGGCGCCGATACGGATGCTGCTCGAACGTTTTTCTTCGTTTCCCGATTATCGGCAAAGCGCGTCGCTAAAGCGCGATGGATCGATGCAAAAGCCGTCACAGGCGTTAACGAGACTCGACTCGACTCGACTCGACTCGACTCGAAGAATAGCTCGGATCTCCGAATCGGGCCAAAGGAAACTCGCGGCCGCACCAAATGCGGCAGCGTCCGTAAACGATTCTTAAAGACGAACCGACGCGTCGCGCGTCGATCGAGCAGAATAGACGCGGAGACAAAAGAAACCAACGCGAAAAGAGCAAGAGAGCGCCGAGAAGTATCCTACGATAAATTATTCGGTATCGGAACGTATGTATATCCAATTTTCCGTTCTCCATCGATTCGCCGGCACGAATGGTCCCGATTCCCGATCTGGGTGCCGTATTTCCATTTAAAGCTTCTATATATCCTCCTGTCCTCCCGCCCTCTTGTAGCGTTAAACGTAGCTTCTTTGTTCGAAATGGGATACCGCTTTCTCTGTCGAAGCGAATCGCGGTATCGCGACGCGAATAGCAGAGCCCGCGTTGGAGAAGACGGACGTTGGTCAACGTTCGCTCCTGCGAAACTTGTACGAGCAATTTCCTGGCCCGATGGCTCTCAAATGCCCTCGATCCACTCCTCGCTTTCTTATCGTTCCCATCTCTTCAAACCTTCTTTATCTTTTCTTCCCTTTTTCCAAGTAGGGCTTCCTACGCGACACAAAAGAAAAGGAAACGTCTAGTATCGACTTCGATTTCTTTGTTGCAGTGCTAAGGGATGAATTTCGCGCGCAACCGCAAAACACTAGGGTCGCGGCTGGGGAAACCGCATTGTTGGAGTGCGGGCCACCTCGTGGACATCCGGAACCGACTTTGCATTGGAAGAGGAACGGTCACACGATAGACCTGGATGCCACCAAACGGTATAACTTTCCCTCGTATGCTTATCTTAGATTCTTTCGAACGATGATCGCACGCTGAATCGATAATCTAAACCTCGTTCGATTGCGCAGAATCACCCTGGTGGACGGCGGAAATTTGATGATCTCCGATGTCAGGCAAACGGACCAAGGAAAGTACCAGTGCGTTGCCGAGAACATGGTGGGAACGAAGGAATCCGTGGTGGCACTGTTGACGGTTCACGGTAAACCCGATAATCGATTTCTTTGTTCCGCGTGTAGCTTCAACCCGGAAGGAATTACGTTCGATCTCCCGCTTCTCCTTCGATCTCCACTGTTCACAGTGAAACCGTACTTTCTGGCGACCCCTGCGAACCAGACAATCCTGACGGATCAAACCGCCGAGTTCGCCTGTCGCGTCGGCGGCGACCCGCCGCCCGAGATACTTTGGAGACGAAACGATGGGAAGATGCCGATCGGACGAGCGCACATCTCCGACGACAAGAGCCTGCGGATCGAGAAAGTAACGTCGCTGGACCAGGGCACGTACATTTGCGACGCCGAGAACGGTGTCGGCGCGATATCGGCGAGCGCCATCTTGACGGTGCATTGTGAGTATCGTTAGTTGTTGGTCGCCGCAACGTCTCGAGAACCTCTCGATCATGCTTACGTATGATTGCAGCGAGACCGGTCTTCACTGATTTTCCAACGGACGAGGCCGTCGTGATCGGCTCGAACGTGTCGTTCTCGTGCGCGGCACGCGGCGCCCCGAAGCCTTCGATATTCTGGACGCGCGAAGGCTCTCAGGAACTGATGTTCCCGGGGAACCAGTATCAGGGCCGTTACAGGGTGACGGCGGATGGAAATCTGCACGTTTTGGGAGCCCTAGCGAAAGACGAGGGCCATTACGTCTGCAGCGCGATCAGTCAAGCTGGCGCGAGCACCGCCACGGTTTTCCTCCAGGTATTTTTTGCTCGTCCGCTGTTCCGCGCTTCTGCTCTGATCAGCCTCGTTTCGCTCAATTTCCTTTCGTTTGGTCTGATCGCCGGTTGTCGTGTTTCGTCAGGTTACATCGGTCGAGGATTCTCCACCGCCCATCATCGAATTGGGAGCGAGCAATCAAACGTTGCCTCCAACGAGCGAAGCCTCGATGGCGTGTCGGGCGACCGGAAGACCACCTCCGAAGATTCGCTGGCTGAAGAACGACGAGCTGCTGCGAGACGACGGGAACCGATTCGCGATCGCCGGCAACGGTACCCTCTCGATAAAGAACCTGCAGGCGAGCGACACCGGCATATACAAGTGCGTCGCCGTTTCCGATTTCGGTAACGCGACCTGGACGGCGAGCTTGACTGTCAGCCCGGAAGCGGGCCACCGGCCGCCCAACCTATCCCAGGATGTGTCGGCCCTGCCTGAAAGCCCGAGCAAACCGAGGATAACCAACGTCACCAGCAACACGGTCACACTCGCCTGGAGTCCGGGGCACGACGCGGCCAACAAGATCATCGATTACACCGTCGAATACTATTCCACCAACCCAAAGACCGGCTGGACGGTTGCCGCGACGGACATCGCCAACGTTATTTATACCGTAACAATCTAGCTTTAGCTAATTAGTTTTGGGCAGACTCGCCAATTTGTCAATTTGCCAGTTTGCCAATTACCGTGGCGAGTAGCGAGTCTGCTGGTGGAAAAAAAAAGTCAGCCGAGAAAGGCCCTACGATCCGATTTATAGCAAATGCGGATAAATCGGACCAGCTTTCAATTCAGGCGATTTCCTTCCAGCCGCGAACGAGCGCACGCTATCGTATCTCGACTACTCGAACGACTTCTTCTCCTGAAGCCCGTTTGTCGTCTAGCCGAGACACATTCTCCGTACCGCTCAGCTCGTTCGCGGTAGCAGACTCGAGCAACTCGTGTCTCGCGTTACACCTTTTCTTCTCTCGGTCTCACTCTCCCTTTCCGTCTCTGTCTGTTCAGGTAACGAACCTGAAGCCCGAAACCAATTACGTGTTCCTCGTCCGTGCTAGAAACAGTCAGGGTATTTCGCTTCCTGGGCCGCTGTCGGACGTTGCGCGGACCAGCAGTCTCGATCGACAACAGACTACGCCTCAATCCGAATTGATTCGGGCGAGAGATCGTCTCAACAGCGAGATCCTCTTCTTGAAAGAGGTTCAACCTTTGAGCAGCACCAGTGTGAAGATCGTGTGGGACGTAAGTATTATGGAACGGTTGCCTCGTTATCGCGTTATCGGTATTTTAGTTTTCCGAATGGTATGTTCTCGTGCACAGATTCTTGGAGCCGCGGACTTGGTGGAGGGTCTCTACATACGGTACCGCGAAATATCCGACAAACCGGAGTATCGGATGGTCACGGTGCTGAACGCTGGGGCAACCAGTTACGTGTTAACGAACCTGAACAAGTATACGCGGCACGAGTTTTTTCTAGTACCGTTTTACAAAACTATCGAGGGAAGACCGAGCAACGTGAAACTGGCCACCACGATGGAGGACGTACCTTCTGGTGCGCCCGAGAACGTTCACGTTGGCATGATCAACGTGACCTCCGCGTTCGTTCGATGGTCGCCACCGCCGAAGAACGCGCAAAATGGACAGCTGATCGGGTACAAGGTAAAGAACCGTAATCTCTGCTTACAATGTTAGAAACGCGGCCATTACCCGTCGTTGTTCGTTTTAGATCCAGATCAAGAGCAACAATAGCAACAAAGTTCTGGGTCAGATGTCTTTGAACGCGTCCATGACTTCGGTGATCATCAACAGCTTAACGACCGGAGGTCTTTACACAGCCCGCGTGGCCGGATTGACTCGAGCTGGCCTCGGCCCTTTCTCAAATCCGACCGTTTTGAACATGGACCCGAGACAGCTGACGCAATTGCCGGCGAGAACCGATCCGAGTCAGAAAACCGCCTCCGTAATCAGCGAAACTTGGTTTCTGGTTCTGATGATTACGGTGGTGCTGATCGCGGTCGCAGTCTTCCTGGGCGTCGTCTACGCCCGACGGAGACAAGCGATGAGCAAGCAGCTCGGCCATTTGAACGTTCCCGTTGGTACGGCCAACGATATCTGTCAGCTGAATAAAGACGCGTTGTGGCTGGAACGCGGCTGGAGGCCGAGCAACACCCTTCAGGCCTCGACCACCGACAAGGACTGCGAGACCAAGCTGCTCAGCAATCAGAATCAGATGGGTCTGCCGCCCGGAATCGTCGGGATGACGGGCTCGGAGTACGCCGAGGTTAACCTGACAACGTTCTACAACACGAGGAAACAATTGCAGGCTCCGCCGGAACCGTACGCCACCACCACACTGTGCATGCCCACTCGTAGTCCAGAATCGGCCGAGACCAGCGGTCGCAAATCGAATTCTAGCGACTCGTGCCTGAAGCCGGACTACTCCAGCTTGGATTCGAACCTCGATCGCAACAAGTCGACGGTCTCGCCGTGCAGCGACAATGCCAGCAGCATCTACAACGGCGAGGAGAACACGGAATCCCACAGAAGGACTCATCAGTACAGAATGCCGCTTCCGAACGAGAATCCGCCGCCGAACTGGTGCGACATGCTACCGCCTCCTCCGGATCATCCGCCCTCCTTCGAGGGATCACTCGGTTCCAGCAGAGCGACGCATCTACATTCCCATTCGCATTCGCACACGCACGCGCATTCGCATCCGCATCAACACCAGCATCAGTATCAGTACCACCACCATCATCAGCAGCCGACGCAGCAACAACAGCAACTTGGCCATCAATACCAACATCAGCACCATTACCAACAACAGCAGCAACAGCAATCGCAATCGCAATCGCAACCGCAGCCGCAGCAACAGCAACAACAGTATCAGTCGGCGTTTAGTCCCCATCTGGGGAAACGGAGTATCGACAGGCAAAATGATCTGGACTCGATGACCGGTTCGGGATTGGCGTTGGGATTGGGCTTGGGTCTCAGCTCTAATTCCGGATCCGGATCCGGATCCGGATCGGGATCTGGTTCCGGGTCGGGGTCCGGATCCGGTTCCGGTAGTGGCCCCGGATCGGGAAACTCTCAAAGTCCGCCGAGTCCGCCGATCAGAACGGCCAACAACTTGAGCGGTTCGGGATTGGTATGGACCGGCTCGACTAGTTCTCATCATCATCAGCCACCGTCGCAGCCGCAGCAACAGCAACAGCAATCGTTCGATGGAGCTATTCCGCAAACGAGTGGCGTCCATCAGCAGAGCAGATACACGAGTTTGCCCCCGCAGACGAATCCACCGTCGTTGCCGGCTCTGCCGCAAGGATTCGAACGTTACGATTACAAGTGCAACAGCCAAGAGAACGAGTACGAGAGCGGTTCGGTTTTGTACGGGCAACGTAACGATTCGCCGCTCGAGGACTACGATTCCAGCGCGTACTGCCGAGTGAACCGGACAGACTCTCGCTCGGATCAATCGATCGTGAACGAAAGCATGTATCGTCGGCACAACGATGACTGTTACCCAACGGAGAATCTTTATCAACCGGAAACCGAGGACTGGGACAGGAAGTCGTGCGATTCGAACGCGCACTCGGACATTTGTTGCTCCTGTTCCGAGTCGAGTTGTCTCTATGGCAACACGCTCGAGTACAACGATCAGTTCACCGTCTCCTCGGCGAATTGTCTACACGGTAGAACCGGATCGCGAAGCAGGAGCGGCAGGAGTCCGCGTAGAAGAACCCCTAGAAACTCTTCGCCAACCTACAGTAGCGGTGATAGTAATTACTCTTGTATTCCCCCGAGGCAACCCGGAAGTATCGGCTCGCAAGAAAGGGGAAGGCATAATCGTGGGAAAGGTTAGTACCGTCAGTATCGCCTCGCGTGCCCGCTCACGTAATTAATACACGAGACAAGAGACACGAGATGCGAGACATTAAACAGACCGTACACCTACACACGTATATTATCTGTATCTAAAGCAATGTTTACCTTCGAACAGACAAAGTGCCTAGTTTCACCAGAATCGGCGGTTATTCTCAACACAATTCCACGGGTTCGAATACGGTCAGCAGTTCCGGAAGTCAAAGGTACAACAAGTTGAGCAACGTGTTCGCCGGGGCTAGCAACTCGAACGTTCCTCCCGCGGACTGTAGCCGACCGACGGATCTCCGTGACGGTTAACAGGACAACGAGCTCGTACTTGCTCTCGTTTATCGTCCACAGCCGAACCAATTCCTTCGCGAACTGGTCACGTGTCCGCCTGTACCTATACCTATACCTATACCCATATCCAGGTAACAACGATCGCTCGATTATCTTCTCCTTTTCTACCTTCCTTCTTCCGCTATCCCCCCCGAATCCCTTGAAACCTTCGAAAGACCCTCGAAAGACAGCATACTTTGCGTCTCCTCGGACAGCGCGCGATTACATCGAATAAGAAATCGGAGGTAATTGGAAAGTTTTTGGAGCCACTGGGACGCGGAAAATTTCATTTTCGTAGTTTCCGAATCATTCTACCATGTACATACGTAAAGATAACGACCGCCCCAGAAATGCGAGGACACCTTCCATGCTTGAGTTGACCAGAGTATTTTCGATCTCGCCTCCTACCCTCGTCGAATAGAAAAGATGAAAATAGAAAGAAGGCGAGCGAGCGATCGCGTGCACGATTTGAAACGAGCGTCGTCTAAATTACGATTACGATTACAATTACGATTACGTAAATAGGAATTATAGCGTGAGGAATGGTGGTGCACGTTGAACGGTATATCTGTATAGATTGTTTTCCTACTTCGCGGAGCGAATAGCAATTTACGATTTACAATTTACAATTTACAATCTAAAGCGTAAACTTTTCAATTACTATCCGCTCGCGCGCACACTTCGATCTAGCGTCGGCATTTATTTTATGAAGACACGAAATTCTCGCCGCAATGTTCCGCGTAAGTGTGTGCGCGCGTGCGTGTGCGTGTGTTGGCTTTCACGACGCACACGACCTGAACTTTTGTTCCTGAACTTGTTTACGAGTCGCGGGGTCACGAACCGCAAAAGTTGGTCGCGTCTATCGAACCGTCTCACCACGTCTCACCAACCGTCGAACACTCGGTGACGGTGCACCGTACGTTTCTACGACAACCGTGGCGAACGCTCTGAACCAATTCTAAAGGAAAGAGAAACCAGCGAAACGAGATTGCCATATATCGAGGAGTTTCCTATTTGTACGAGTCGCGCGTTCGCCGCGAGTCTCTCCTCGTCAGTGGAGGCGAGGCAAAGCGACACGACGCGACGCGACGCAATCGTAGCAACTACAACGCTTCCTGGTCTGTGATTCGTTGTTTTCGTCGAAACAAGGCATCGTATGCTCGACGATCTCGATCGCCGATCGCCGATCGAATCGCAACTGCTCAACGGCGCTGCGGGACTGTCTATTAAGGTAGAACGCGTTCGAACGATTTCGAAACCACGCGTGAAATCGAAATCGATGTCGAATCCGCTCTCGAGCACGCCCGCATGCACCAATTATGTATACATATAGATTTCGTTCGGACGACTCTCGATACGCTATTTCCTTCGTTCGGAAACGAACTGCGAAGGAACAATTCGTCGTCTGAAACCGAGATCCTTCCAACGAAGAGAAGGAAATGATCGTGTGCAAAGTAAATTTTGTGAAGAGTACCCGCATCGGTGATCGCTCAAAAAAATCCCTCGTGATTAGTTTAAACGTTTCAACGAAGAGAAACAAGATAAGGAGAAAAATTAAAGGAAATAGATAAAAATATATACATAGAAGCGAGGACGGAGAACTGCCCCGATAACGCGGTAACGGTGAGAAACGACTCGACGACAGTTGATCGACAATTTGAACGACCGGTGGTACCGAAGATATTGCCAATACTGCCGGGTAATAAAAATTATAATAGAAACTTTCTAAGGATAAGTAAGAGTATAAAGATAGGGGAATATAAAAGTAAAAGAGTAAATGGAAGTGTAAATCAGCCGGTAGAGACAAAGATCGTAAATGAAACCGATGAATTTGTAGCGTGTATAGAGAAGACGCGAGTGTAATCCATCCAAACAGGTAGCCGGAGGAGCAAGAAATTTCATTGACCGATCCACGAGGGTTCTGATTTTTGTAGCGTGTTTAGATTAGAACTCGAATCGGTGAATCATAGGCACGTAGGACATGTATTTTAAGTAACATTCACCCTAACGTTACCCGGAATCGTCTCTATACGGGGGTCTATTTGGATCGCGCGTAGCTGATACGCCGAGCTTGCCAAATTTCACCCAACGTTAAGAAGAAAAATAAATGGCTGCCATTCTAGACACGTAGGCTCGTTCATGGAAGAGACTACGTAACATCTTCGGTTCTGTAAATATCGCCGCACTCGAAATTCTCCATGGTACGAAAGAAAGATCGATAGCATGATACCATTATAACTTACTTAGCTACCGGAAACTGAAACGAAAACGAACATGAAAATGGAAACGAAAAGAAAACGAAACAAGTTCGAGAGCTCGTCGCGAGCTCATGGTATTTTCGTTACGCGAGGAAACGGACATTTGCTTCGCCGTCGAACCATCCTATCAATTTGCGAGAATCAAAGAAAAAAAAAGTAATACGTTATTTTTATAGTTTTTCAAGCTCGCGCGATTGTTACGATGGTTTGCGCATCACCGTTTGTATCATACGTGTAACGTGTTACGTGGTACATGTTACGTGTAACGCGTCGACTTCCGCGGTTCGAACGGAAATGTGAGAATGTGAAAATGTGTAGGGTACAGAATGGTTCTTGTTCATGGTACGGGTCCGGGTCCGGGTACGGGTACGGGTACGAGTACGGGACGATTTACGCGACATTCCTTTTCCGCAGCTTGATCCTAGTTTGCTGTACGCCCTACGCTGTACCATGTTGTATCCTGTATCGCGTCGCGATACGATCGGCAACGCAACGATCTCGTTCTTGATCCGTACACGATCCTATCTAATCCATTTCCTACCTCCCACCGGCATACACCGATATAGCTCGTAATTCTCGATAATTACCACTGGGCCAAATCGTTCCTACGTTTGTCTGTTCGTTCTTGTACCGATGCTCGTTCGTTGGTTGACCACACCGTCGTGTTCGTCGTCCGTTGTTCGCGCGCGAAACACCCTCACGAGACTGTACGATACCGTGCGAGACCGCATCAAACTAGCCGCCGAGAATCGCGGACGCAGCACACGACAATGTTCATGCCTTTGCAACGAGGAAGGTTGCTATTCTTCCGTTCGCGATATAGCCAAATTACAAGTAATCCCGACTGATTCGTATTCGTAGAAATATATCGTACGCGACGAAAAACGATTTCGTAAACGCGTTTGTATCGGATCTGCCTGTCTGCCCGGCTGTACTGTACAACTCGTTCAACTGCCCAACTGTCCCACTGCCTGCCTGACTGCCAATAAATCGAGACTAGTCTCTCCTCCACCCTTCCGAGAGGAGACATCGGTCGATAAGAATTCTATCGATCGGCGCAAAGAAAATTTTATCGATATCGTAGGTTGTCAATATATTTTACAGCAGCGAATCATCGATCGCGTCATATCATTAACTTTTAACGAGGAAAAGAAAAGGAAAAAGTTACGAAAAAAAGTGAAGTAATCCGCGCCGACGAATATCGAATCCGAATGCTAATACAATTCGATGACAAGTTCGAATCTTCTTGATTGTCGCATCATTTAGCTCCTAAGTCTGAATTTAAACGCGAAAGGCTGACGAGTGATTTAGCTTAAATCTTCTTTACATTTTGTAAATAAAACGCGTGAGAGGGAAACGGAGGACGTTTTTGTAGGCAATAACTTATTTATTACGAAAGAAAAAAAAAAACAAAAAACACGAATTAATGTCCAGTTCGGAGCGCATAGAGTCGCAGGAAACAAAAATGCGAATAAAGTCGATGAATACGATAACAGCAATGTACGCATACACGCAGCAGACACGCGCGCACAAGTGTAGATAATTACGGAATAAGGATCATTATTGTCAAGTACTACGTACACGTATGTATAAGACGTATAAGATATACGGAAACGTTACATAATATACAGGTAACGATTATTAATAAAAAATTACGTTGAAAGCTCGAACTTTATCCATTTTACGTACCCAACGAATCCACAGAATATTTATAAGAAATTCAAGGTCAAGCGATTGCCCCTTCTTTTCTCCCTGTTCCCCGATTCTTACATCCTAGCCCCTGGTAAAACAATGTTTCGTTCCTTTGGACGAAGAAAATGAAGATAACTAGGGTCACGTGAATCGTGAATTTGGAATAACGAGTGATCGAGAAACGTTGTTGCATCTACAACATCTGGGATAGAAGCATAGGACTTATTATAGGAAAAGAATATCTCGAATAGTTACGTTTGCATTTTCTTTCTCGAGCAAAAGACGAATGTATTTAGTATGCGTCTAATGCCGATTGAAAATTATCCGCAACCACCCTTTCTGCAGCAGCTACGTTTCGGCGGCCGATATCCGCGGGAACTATCCCCCATCAGTGGATTGTATTCTGAAATAATATTTCAGACAAAATATTATTTCGATACGAAATACATTTGAAGACCTCTCCATCGCACTTACCTTTTTTGAATGAATTCGGCTTCATTTCGGCAGATCGGTTGTCAGTTTCGGATCCCAATTTTTGTCCCAAACGAAGGTCCACAGGCTTCGATGCTTCCTTTTTCCTCTCTTCCCGCTGAAAACAACAAGTTACTCGTTAGGTATACGCATACGCGATTAAGAATTCAAAAAGGATTTTACCTCTTCCTTATCTTTTTGCGCAAGCGCACATTTCTCGATGTATTCTTGTTGCATCTTTTGCCGGGAAGCTTCTACAGCCGATAGCCTTTGTTGCAATAGATCCGGATCTAAATGCCAAGAAAAGAACAACTATTATCATCGTTTACCAACAGGAAACATCGTTTCGTTAAAATCATCGCTTACTTTTATGATACTTTGCGGCATACTCTTGCTCGTCTTTTTTCAACTTCCACTTCATATATTTCTCTCGGATATACGGCGAAGCATACCATAGAGCGATTAGAATTGCAACTATGTACCAGCCCACCGATGCGATGGTCGTCCAAACTATGCAGATTTTCAAGACATCGTTGTACGAAATTAAAGGGAAATGTCAATATGCTCTTATGAATATTAATTAATATGCTCTTACGAATATTAATTAAATGTGACTACGCAAAATCAGACGAGCAGCCTGTGCATAAACTATAAACGAACGCAAATGCCTCGAATCAGACTGCGAGCGAGGACTAAAGATTAGAGGCCCTGCGTTGCACGAGTTATGAATATGCCAATGAAATTATACTAAATGAATATGAAAGCTTGATCCAAGGAATATCCGTAGTTACGAAACTTCTAGGAATTGTTATGTTACTTTTTAGGTTACATGTTGTATTTTCACTTGTGACGTGCATCTTACATACTCATCGTGAAGTAAGAAACTTCAAACTGTCCACTGTCGGTAAAACTCATCCCTTATTTCGTTTATCATCCGCAACTGAAGAAATTCACTCGTTGAAATTTTGCGACGCAAACATTGAAAAGTATGATTGCAACTCTTGCCAAGGATTATCGCAGTCGTATGATCGGATCCAAGATCCAAATCCATGCATAATTTCTAACGGTAATTTTAGCGCCGTCCATCGAAGAATTTTGGAACTGCGGTGATGCACGATTTTACCATCGGTCAAAGCTAACAGTTTGAGGGTATCTCCACTGTACAAAGTGGCGCTATCCGGACATTTGAAAACATCAGAAAATACGTAGCAGATTTTACATTGGCTCTTATCGGAAATTCGGCACGAATTATTTGTCTCGACATTTGATATTGAAACATAAAATTGAAAATTGTTAATAACTGATTAAATGCAATTCGAACGAAGGGCAAGTTACTAGAGATAGTGTGATTCGGGTTGTGCGACGGAAATCTATATTAGGGATAATTCTTCATTCTGCGATAATCTGATGAGAATAGATTCTACTGCTACGACAGAAGCTGACACAAGCCACATGCTCTACAATTCGACCGTACGTAGTATACGCGTATGTACGCAGTATGTATTTACATGAAAGACGACGGCCAAAGATGTCGCTGCGATCGGCGTACCCATCTATCCGTTCCCCGTTCTCAGCGTTCAAGTCCAAAATTAGTAAATAAAGATGGTGGCAGCGCGTGAGACGTGTGCCGTATCGTCTCGCGAAAAATGTCTGGTAAAATGAAGTGGAAACGGAGAAGGTTCGCGATCTTTCAGAAAAGTTCGAACGTTAGAAAGACTTAGCGACCGGGGTCAGACCAAAGACTACGATAACAGTGTAAATAGTGATTGGTTCCTTCTATAGTTTATCCCGGGGCTAGAAGCGGGTAGCAGCCGCAAAAAGAGGATAATTTCGTTCCAGAGTTCACCGTAAGGTACAAATTCTCGCTATTTTTAGATTGAATCCGAGCGTCGATCCTCATTGAAAGAGTGTCGAGTGGAGTCGAGTCGAGTCGAATCGAGTCGAGTCGAGACGAGTCGAGACGAGTCGAGTTAGTTCATGGTATCGGCTAGCTAAACTTCTGAAACCAATCCTCTACCCTGTCGCGGAACCAGCCAACGCGGATGGTTCGACAAATACCGTCGAACTTCTTTCGTAGGCGTTTGCGATTGCTCAATAGTAAGCAAGAAACCGAGCAACGAGTTGTTCGGTCGCCTCGCATACTGTTTTATCCCGTCTCGCTCGGTCTCGTCTGGTCTCGCCTGGTTCCGTTCCGCTTCGTTCCGTTTCATTCCTTTCGGTTCCGCTTCGAATCGAGTCGAGTCGAACCGATCCGATCCAAATCGGAGGTACCGAACTCGAATCTAAACCCTTTGACATCGTCCTCGAACTACCCGTTAGCCTCAGCCGAAGGCCGAAGGAAACCTTATTCTCCCGTGTACGTAGATACCTCTCGGGACAGTTAGCAGATGTCCCGAAAGATCCCTTCAAAATATCAGAATGCTATTTTTATCGATAGAAACCTACATACCGCGGTACGCGGTTCATTTGCAAATGGTGCACCGATACGCGATACGCGCACTCCGACATGGATTTCCTCTAACCCAATTGATTAAACCATTAGGCGATACCTTGGGACGTCCGGATCAATTCTCTGGATTCGCTCTGTCTCGTCCATTTTCCCGTAACCGCGTTCCTCTCGTTCGTTCGCACCGCGGTCGTTTCGACTTTACCGGTGAGATTTCGGCTCGGCCATCGCTCGGCCATTGCTCGGTGATCGTTGCCAATGAGTTCCTCGTGGAAACGATCTAGGTCTATCGACGACAACACGTCTCGCCGATGACTTCTCGCGTGACCGCCGCCCCCGTAATTTAGCTACAGCTACATGCTGCCTACGTGCACCTATATCCGTGTATTATTGCGGCACGTAACGAACTCGTTAAAGGTCAACGAGATAAAACACGCGGCAAGGGATGCGTAAACAGGGAGGACAGGTTGCTCGAAAGTTCGCGTATACAAGATGTCGCGAGCCGTCGTCCCTTATCGGGTGTACGCGTTGGTTACGGGTGGTCCGGAACATTGGCTACGTCCACGTGTACGTATCTAATTGTTGCACCCGATAACTCGGACATAACATATACGACATACGAGATAGGAGATTGGTGAACCGTGATAGGGGAATTCCGCGTGCAACGCGATATTTCGTAAAGTCGAAAGCGGTAAACCGTTCGGACGCGTCTCGTTTCCACGATTCCGAGGACACGCGCGCATATCGGAGCATTTCGAAATCGCGACGCGAGCGTTGCGACATCGCTTCTCGCGGACGTTGATAATCGCCGTCGAAGCGGCGAGCTCTGTTTTTTCGTTTGCGTTTGTAGCGCGTTGAACGTAACACCGCGAAACATTTCCCGGCCGAAATAGCACAGATGTCCGGATGCTCGCGGCCGCGAATGCGAACGCGAACGCGAAGGGGAAGACGAAGACGAAAGCGAAGATGAACAGGAGCGCGGAGGCGAACACCGACGATATTCACCGAGCGTGGGCTATTAATTCCTCGTGACTCAAACTTTTGTCGCGAGAAATCGCGATCCACGCGTACAATCACCCGCGCTCCGCGCATAGGAGTTCATTCATATATGCAACGCGGGTCGCGCGGACGAATAATGCGGGTTTTAATAATAACGCGTGAATCACGAGACACCATAGAAGCTGTTCGCGGAGGACGTCGACGGCTCTCGTTCCATTTCCATCGCTCCATCGTTCGATGGGCGTTCCGCGCTCGTCGACGGTATCGAACGCGATCAAAGCTTCCCTGCGTCTTTTCGGCGGAACAGTTTTCGAGCCGCCTGACCCGCGATCGAACGGCCGAGCTCGCAAGGCCAAGGAAAGGAAGTCCTCGCTTCGGCTCGAGCCTTCGGTTCGAATGGCGTCCAAACGACAAAGCGCGACGCTCCACGCGCGTCCGGCGTCGACCGCCGTTAATAACACGTACGTGCAAATGTAAATTTATCTTGGCAGATTTTTGGAAGGGACGCTGCCAAACGGTCGCGGCGCGGCGCGGCGCGCCGCTTTCCCATGCATCGACCCGATAGATCGTTTCCTCGGCTTCCGTTCAAACGTTGAAAGATCTTCGGCGTTCGCGCTTCCGCGTTCGGTCTCTCGTCCGAATCGAGCGATCGATGCCGCGAAACTGTTCGGCCTGTGCCGAGAGACGTGCCGATGCTCCGTCGTACCTGTATACTTTAAATCGGCTAGTCGAACGTATCCCGCGTTCTTTCAGACTTCGCGTTGACAGTAGTATTTTGGACACGGTCTAAAAATACCGGGTAAAAATGATCGTGACCTGGCTACTGCGCGTTCCTCGGAGCACTCGCGTCCAGATCGTTTAGCTCGACGAGGGACCAGCCGATCGATCAATCTCGATACTCGATGCCCGTCCTCTCGCGAAGCTCCCGGAGATTGGAAAAACAGAATTAAAGAAGCAGAAGGAAGAGGGGAATTGGAAGTAGTACCGCGGGAAGTAACGCGCGCGAGGAAATGGAAGTCATTAGGACATCAGCCCTGAAGCCTGAGTCTGCCCACGCGTTGGGTCGGGTCTACGCGTCCGCTAAAAATATCGAAACGCACCGATCGAGTATCGAGAACGGGAACGGGAACGAGACGCGGCGCTTGCGGAGCTGCGAATCGAGAGGGTGATCCTACGGGGTACGAGCGCGTGCACGTGTTCTGTTCCGTCTGGAAAGAGTTGTTCCGTGGGCCAATGGATCGACACGGACACGCGCTTCGCGACCAGATATTTTGCCAAATCGTACTCATTTAGCCGCGGCATCCGACGCGCTCGACGGCTCGAGTTCCGTGGCGCTAAACCGCCGGCGATAATAGACCTTGCGAAGCTGTCTCGACAGTAACGATCTAGCTTGCTACGCGAGGCAAATTGGCAAACTCCGCCTATCTCGGTTCGGATGTGCTCGCGCCAACACCAAACCCCGGAAGTGTCCTCGCAACTTGGACACAACGAGCACAGCTCCTCGGGGAATTGCTTCGCGATTCGCTTAGACGTTCGATCCGAATCGGATCGAACGAAGTCGCGCCAGTCCGAACAAAAGCCTGTCGAGGAAGCCGTATCGGCTCGACCGAGCTCGTTTTTCCAAGCATCGCGATGCGAATGCGGATCAGCACGAGGACGAGGATCGGGACACGTTGCGACGAAGGAGGTGGATCTCTGAAGGCCAAGCGCGTCGTCGATCGGGTGAAAACGATCGCGAGACGTTCGTGACAAGGTAGCGACGCGACATTTGGCAAAGTTCTCCGCGAGGCTGCTGTCTCTGGTCTTGTCGCATCGCGGCATGCCGCAGCCGCAAGCTTAAATCGGATTGTAGCGTTTTGGCATGACCCAAGGAATTCACCCCGAAAAATAATTTGAGAGCGTCGGCCTAGTCGCGACGCGACGCGCCGTGTCGACGCCGTGTCGACGCCGCGTCGACGCCGCGTCGACGGCGTTGGCTGCCCGGACGACTCTCGATCCGTGATAAAAGTCTCGTCGCTCGAGAGGAGAAAGCGTTTCCGAGAGCAACTTTCTTCCGACGATCGATGCTCGGCGTCACCTGGGAAACCGGCGCATCGCGTCCCATCGCCTGGTTCTCCGGAAACCTATCCATCGGACCGTCCAGCTCGCGGGTTAGCAGCCCTAGGGCTTTCGCTCGGACTACCGCCGGTTCTTTGACCTCTTTTGCGAACGCAGCCGCAGCCTCGGCTCGCCGGAAGCCCGGCTTTGGATGCCAAAACGAACAGGCGACGGGCCGTTACATCCATATTGCGAGGCATTAATAGCCGCCTCCGACGAGCCACCGTCTCGGTTCCACGCTCGAGACGAGTTCCGTCCGAACGATTTCTTTCGGCATCTTCCGAAGAGCCTGATCTTCGATCGCCGATCGTCGTGGTCCCGCCTCGAATCTTTTCCTCCTCGCCCTTATGCTCCTCCGATTAGAGGAAAGTGCGGCGATTCGGGCATATGTTCGGTTCGGTTGGGTTCCATCGAGCGTTTCGTCGAGGAGGCGAGCAACCCCGGGGCCGTCCATGGGCGGGAGCGACGTACGCCGACATCTCGCACCGAAAATAAACTTGCCCCGTTCCACCTCTCCGTCCTTCGTTCCTCATTGGACCGCGAGCTCGATAACAGTGCCCCTTCGCTGCCGTTATCCACGGCTCCACGGTTCACGATCGCAAGAGCACGCGGTCTCGCCTCTCGCTTCCCGCATCTTGTCCCTCGCCTCGCCTCGCCTCGCCTCGCTGCGAGCAACCGATCGCCCCCGATTAAAGGATCGCTTCCTCCTACGCCCTGCGGCCTACGGTGCGCGCTTTAACGATCTGCCCGAGCCGGACCGTCCACGTCCATCTCCTCGTTCATGTCCATGTCCAGGTCCACGCTTTCGCCCGCTCTCCGCCCTCTCCTCTGGCGTCCTCGTCCGTGTCGCGTCATCGATATGGGAAAGAGCCGCTCGATGGAGAGCCAAAGCCGAAACGTCGACGAAGCCGGAGCCGACGGGCTCCGTCGCGAGAAAGAAAAAAAGGATGGTTAAGAGCGCGAATTCGCGGTTTGCCTGGAACGTTCGAGCCGACTCGTGACTTTTCTTTTCGTTTTCTTTGCAGAGATAAGTAAGGCAAAATGGTTGTCGGCGAGGCGAGCATACACAACATTATGGGAGGCATGGAGAGCACGGGAGGGGTGCGTCTTCACAATCACAAAAGGAAGTTGAAGCAGAGGTACGTCGACCCGGCAAGATCGAGAAGCGGCGAACGAGAAAGAAAAAGAGAAAAAGAGAAATATCTGTGCGATTCGATGATTCGAGGATTCGAGGATTCGAAACGAGAGCGGCGCCGCTGTTCTACCCGTTTCGACGTAGAACGAACCGCCGCGTAGATGATGAGTGTGTGTCCGAGGCATCGCACCCCCAACGTGTTCCGTTTGTTTTCTTTGATTCAGGTTCGACATCATCAAGAAGCTCGGTCAAGGTACTTACGGTAAAGTTCAGCTCGGCATAAACAAAGAGACCGGCCAAGAAGTGGCGATCAAGACCATCAAGAAATGCAAAATCGAAACGGAGGCCGATCTGATCAGGATACGAAGGGAGATTCAGATAATGTCGAGCGTCCAGCACCCGAACATCATTCACATTTACGAAGGTAAACCGATCGGCTCTAGCTCCGGTCTCCGATCGCGACGCGCTAACGAGGCTGTCATTCCTTTTGGTTTCAGTGTTCGAGAACAGAGAGAAAATGGTGCTGGTGATGGAGTACGCGGCGGGCGGCGAGCTCTACGACTACCTCAGCGAGCGCAAGGTGTTGTCGGAGCACGAAGCTCGCCGGATATTCCGACAGATCGCCACCGCGGTCTTCTACTGTCACAAGCACAAAATCTGCCACAGGGACTTGAAGCTGGAGAACATTCTGCTGGATCAAGCGGGGAACGCGAAGATCGCGGACTTTGGACTGTCGAACGTGTTCGACGAGCAGAGGCTGTTGAACACGTTCTGCGGCAGTCCGCTCTACGCCAGCCCGGAAATCGTCAAGGGCACGCCTTATCACGGGCCCGAGGTCGACTGCTGGAGCTTGGGAGTTCTTCTCTACACGTTGGTCTATGGTGCCATGCCCTTCGACGGCTCCAACTTTAAGCTACTAGTCAAACAGATCTCGCAATCCAACTACTTCGAGCCGAAGAAGCCGTCGCGTGAGTCCATCTCCTTGCTGTAAAGATACAAGCGTATCCCTCCCCGGTCTCCGCCGATCCCTAACGCGTCGTTTGGTTGCAGCCGCCTCTCCCCTGATCAAGGACATGTTGACCGTGACGCCTGGAAAGCGGGCCGATATTGAAAAGATTTGCACCCACTGGTGGGTGAACGAGGGTTACGAGCAAAATTGTCTGGACATTGCCGAAGAGCTGGCGGCTCAGACCCCGGTGCGGCTCGATCTGCTGCTGTCACTGGTGCCGCAATCGGCCAGCGCCGAGAAGCTGGTGGTGGGCGACGATCGGCAAGCCGCCGGAGACGCCGACGACAACGTGTCTTCCGAAACCCTGGTGCCCACCAGATGCCATTCCGTCGGCAGCTTGATGGAGCTCGATCGAAACGATTCCGACAGGAGAGTGAACAGGAGAATGCAGATGCTGCTGGCAGAGGACGAGTCGAGGTCCGCGCAGCAAATCTCCTCGGGAGAGGCCAAAAGGAAACTGGAGACCACGCCGTCGATGGAGGAGACGGCCGCCGCTGGCGTCAAGAGAAAGGAGCGCTCTAGGAGAAAAGAGAGAACCGACGAGCGGGAACCCAGAGCTTACAGATCCGGGTCTAGGTAACCGTGCGCGCACTCTTTCTCGTTGTTTCTCCGCTTTTTTTCTTACACAGGTGAACTTTGTTCTCTATCGGCTGTTTCAAAAGTTTCTCTTTTCACACAGGCACCATTCGGCGCCCATTCCGAACGCGATCACGGAAGAGGCGATGGAGGTGGATCCCGTCGCGATCCTTGGGCATCCCGCGGGCACCGATCCAAACGGAGCCGACGCAACGGCCGGTTGCTTGGAGTTGATCAAAGAATGCAACGAGAGATCGCCTAGCAAGGAACGTAGCAAGACGCCGGTGCCTGCTCCGGTGCCGCAGAGTCAGGAGGAATCGGCCGACGACGCGACGATGAACGATGCTTCGAAAACCAGCACAGCCGATCGTCAGGAAAAGATCTCCCGGCAAGACGAAGCGACGCGCAGCCAATCCGTCGAGAGCGGACAGAATCTCGCAGCGGCGTTCGACGATCGATCCAAAGCGATCTCAAAGTCTGAAACCTCCGAGTCGAAGTTGACCAGTGACGATCCATTCGACGGTAACGATTCTGTCAGCTTGGAGGCGACTCAACGGGAATTCAAGAAGCTGAAAGAGAAAGCGCTCTCCCTGGACTCGGAGCTGTCCACGGAGGCACGGGACGTTCCGGCGAGAACGTTCGAGAGGCGGCGTTCGAAGATCTTTGAAACCGCAGAGAAGTTCAATCAAATGGCGTCGAACGTCGAAGTCGAGAAGCCCAAGAAGATCTTTATTCCCGGGGTGAACGTGGGCGGAGCGAAACGCGTGTTCGAGAGGAAAGCCAGTCTGTCGTCTATCGGCGCGCCGCCTCCGGCCAAGCCTAGCGCGTCCAAAGTGATCATCGACGTGCCCACGGACAAGAAGGCGAACAAATCGGTCGTCGAACAGTCGAAGCAACCTCGGGAGACTCGAAGCGAGGAACAGCAGCAACAGCAGGAACAACAGACACAGAAGCAGGAGGACGAGGAGGAAAAGAAGAAGGAAGAGGCGAAGAAACGGGCCGTGGACATTATAAGCGGCGCAATCGGCAAGCCTCCGGTGCAGCGAAGAGTAAACGGATCTCCGCCGGTTTCACCACCGGGGCACGAGCCGAGGAAACTTCCGCTGAAGATACCTGTCGGTGCCAACGACTCGAGGACCGCCACGGTGTCCGTTTCCACCCCCGTCGACACCACCTTCTCATTCAGCGAGTCCTCGAGCGGAAACAAGCAATCACCGGTAACGATCGCGTCGCTTCATCGATTTTTCGTTGGATCGAACGTTCCTTTCGTTTTCAGGTGTCCATGGACGTTCGGGAGATAGACGAGGCGCAAGCGGAGGAGCCGAGGATGTCTAGCAAGGTGGAGATAACTCTGAAGAGCGCGACCCTACCAAGGCCGCGGAAAACTAGCAAAGCCGAGATCTCGTTGTCGGGAACAAAGTCTTCGGAACCGGTGGCGTTTAGGTCCGAGGTGGAGGCGAAGATCGACGCGTTCCAGCCGCAGAAGCTGCGAACCCAGAGGTCGGAGGTGGCGTTCCCCGTCGCAGCCGCGATTCCACAAGCGCATCGGAGCGCGAGCCTCGAGCCGGACATCAGGCATACGTCAGCCTCTGCTGCTCCGCCCAAGGAGAGGATAATACCGATACAGGTTTGTTCGAGAAATTGTTCTCCTGGAACAATTTATAGGCCCCTGGGCAATAGGATACATTGTGCCGTGCTCGCAGGTCGAAGGGAACAACGGAAGGTCGTTGCAACACTCGTCGACGCCTCCGACTCCACCAACGCCGTCGACGCCGCCGAAGCCACCGATGGCTCAGAGATTGGTTTCCCAGCGATCGGGATCGCTGTCGCGGCAATCGACCGCCGACTCGGACACCGACAGCGCTCTGGGTTCGACGGTCGGTCCGGAACCCATCCGGAAAAGTCCCAGAGAATACATAATCCCGATCGCGGTCGAGGGCGGTGGTTACGTGACGCCCAGGTCGGGCAGCGTGGAACCCGAGAATAAGACAGGCGTGTCGACGAACGCAGGCGCGAACAGCAACGCGTCCAGATCCAGGTTCGCCAGGCCCCGAAGAATGAGCTCCTTGTTGTCGGACGCCAGCGAGGACGAATCTCCGTTTTCCTCGTTGCATAGGTTGGTCGTGCACGGTCCTGGGTCCTCGGTCCTCAATCCTCGACTTTGGTTCGTAGATCGTTACCAGCTGTTTTTTCTTCTTCGTCTTCTTCTTTTCGCAGAGACAGCGAGGATCTCCTGCAGAGGCACATGCATCGACTGAGAAGCTCTCGGCCGTCGAGACAACCTCCGGAACACGCGGACAGTCTGTCTTCCGGCGAGGACGACGACGACGACGGCTTCGAGCTGCTCACGGCGGAAAATCTGTTTTCCACGCTGCTCTCCAGAGTGCGGAGCTTAACCCAGAGACTGAACGTGGACGATAATCGAAACGCCGGATTCCCCAGTTCTCGACTCTTCGGAAGACTAGGCCCGAACTCGTCGCAAACGTTCTGGGGTCTGAATAAGCCGTTATCGAGGTAATTGGCCAATGGCCTTGTCTCTGTTTCCGCGCCACGTCGCGACGCGAGTCGGCTCTGTATCACAGTCTAATCGGAACGATTCGACGCTTGTTTGCGCAAGCTACCAGACGTATGTCGAAACGAGGACCGTGACTACGTGAGTCCAATTGTTACAACAACTTTAGAACAATGTAGTGTATCCCGATTATCTTAGAAGGTAGTGCAACACATTACGATTCATTCGCCGAACGTAGCAAATCGCAAGCTAGCAAGCTTTCTTCGCGTTCGTCGAAATACCCTCCCGATCGATACCGGTGCCGGTTCCATGTCGATACCGATCCCGATCCCGATCACGATCACGATCATTTCGAGAATCGAAAACGAGAACGATCGGCCAGTCCGTGACGGGGAATCCAGCCGGGTCTCGCCACGACTGCGTTCTTGCGACGATCACGGCGAATCACGCGAGGTTTGCTTTCTGCCGAGCACAGGCGGTTGACGGAGTCTCAGTTCAGGCATTCGTTGGGCCGCGACGAAGACGGGTTCTCGAGGAAAGATCCCGTCGACCCGACGAATCCCAGCAGCCCCGGCACCACCCACGGATCCAATAGCACGCCCACAAGGGAGACCGTGTTCGATATCGGCAGCAACACCTTGCCCAGAGGTAAGAGAGTGTCGTCAAACTGTTTCTAAGACTCCGACAGCTCGATGCGGAGTCGCGGCGCGTCCGACGGCCGACGGCCGACGGTCCTCGTCGGCCCTTTGCGTGTTCCTCGACGAATCGCAAAGGATCGACGGTTGCGATCATTCGGGATCTTTTCATCCGGGTTTCGTTCGTCTCGCGACTTCGCGGAACCTGTTCGCGAGGCCTGTTCAACTCGAAAACGAATCGCCGACGAAACAAAGTCGCGAGACGGCTGAGATCATCCTGGATGGTAATCGGTATGCATCTCCTAGTACCTATAGCTGTTGTCGAGTCGTTGATAGACAGAGCACATCTTTTTTTCTTTACTTTTATCGATTTGCCTCTTCTCTTTTAGTTTACTTTCCTCCTTTTTGTCTCTCGCTCGTCCACTCTGTTCCAACTCCTACCCCTCCCCGATCTCACCTTCCGTCCGTGTGTCCTATCGTCGACGACGTGGTATTTTTCCGACTTTTTGATTGCCTGAACATGTTTTTGCAACTTTTTCTACTAACCCCATTTAGAATAGTTGAACGGTTCATGTTTGGCACAGGTGGGTAAACGTGTTCCGGTAATTTCGGGAGATTTGTAGGCTCGGTCGGATCGCACACTCTTCTTTTCTCCTCTATTTTCTTCTCTTTTATTCTCTCCTCTTCTGTTTGTTTCCGTGAGAGGGTGGGAGGATCGCGCGAATCATCTGCCGATCGAAGCGCATGTCCTGCACGATATTGCTCGCAAAAACGGTACCTGCCTGCTATGTACGTTTACAATTTTCATTCGAATAACCGTGACGCCCCTTTGCACTTTTACCACGATCCCGTGCTCGTGCTCGTTGTCGCGTTCGCGCGCGTATATCAGTCTAAAGGGAATCGGCGCGCCGCGATCGATCGCGAACGTATCGCGAGAGAGAGAGAGAGAGAGAGAGAGAGAGAGAGAGAGAGAGAGAGAGAGACGGGTTTTCGCTACTGGAATTACTCACAGACGTAACTCACACTTTGCCTGACATAGAACCTCGTAATATATAATAATGTAATACAAGATATATCATTAATAATAATAATAATAATAATAATAATAATAATAATAATAATAGTGATAATAATAATAATACGCTGTAGTAGCGAGTTGCAATGTTGCTGTAGATTTTTCTATACGTACACATATGTATCGCACATATACCGCATATGTCTAGATATATACATGTACACACATTATCCTATTAACACGAACGAGCAGCCGTAATTCATTCGTCTTTTGTAATTGATCAAGTGTACATGTATTGTACTAAAGTTTATGGCATGACTGCGCACGTATCCATGAACGCGCACGAGCGCACGAGGAAATTTCGGTTCTATGCTATCCAAGAGACAGAATCCATCTTGAATCAAGAACATTCATACATCTACTTCACGTCTATCGTCGACTCCTCAATCAGCGATCAAGGGAATTGAAACTGTTTGTCACCGGCGATCGATACTTTCGCGGATCGTGGTTCGCGGTCCGCGGTCCGCATCCTCCCGACGATTTGTTGCTTCTCGATCCTCGTCCAAGTTGCTTCGTCGATCGTAGGACGTTCGTCGATCGGCAAACAACGCGTCGGCGTCGGTGCGGAACGGCCCAGGAAACATGTGGCGCAGAAAGTGAGGTCCCGGTGGTATCCGTTCTGTAGCACGTGTATACATAATTGACGGTCTTTTCTGACGGCTGTTGCAGCGACCGTGCGAGTGACTCTCCGTAGGCGGGCAGACGGTAATCCCCAGTAGACAAACCAAGTTAGGTACTATTCTACACTCTCTGTCAAGCGAACGCGACACTCTATTCCCGTCGCGGGTCATCCGTCTGTCGGTTGGTGTCACGTTCGACGAAGCATAGCCGCCGAATCCACTGCGCGGAGCTCGCGACAGCAAACACTCGATACTCGCGGATCGGATACCGGATATCGAACACCGAACACCGGCAAAACGTTACGCTGACGAGCCTCTTGGTCGACTCTCCGTCGACCCCACGCCGAGAGGATCTCGAGCGAATACGATCGAGGAGAGAGCTCCGTCGAATCGAGAGCAGAAAAACGTTCGCGTTTCCTCGCGGAACAGCCTTTGCTCGCGAACCAAAACGTAAAAGGAAAACGAGAACGGAATCGGAATCGGAAAGTCGCGACAGTTACGTGCTAGAGCAGAAACGAAGGAGGCAACGCCCGACGATCGATTCGCAGCGAATCCGATGTTATCGTCGCGTTTCCAAAACCATATACTAAACAAAATCCGTTGCATAACAAAGAGATTTCTACATTCGTTGAAGGAGACGGTATCCCGAGGGATCGATGGATACCGCAAGGCGTAGGGGAGAGCTAACCCTTGTTTGAGATGGCTGATATTTGTTGTGTTTTCAAGAGTTTAAATAACAGCGTTTTATTACTTCTCGTTGTCTCAGCATGCTTTGATAATGCTACTATATTGTATTTAATATTGTACACTGCATTACTTTCGACTCGAGTCGACGCAATCGCGTTGCGGTTATCTTTTGAACGAAGTTAAGACGCAAAAGCGCGACGCCTCCGTATTTCGATGTAATCGCTCGCGGACCGCCGCATTGCCCGGAATCGGTGCAGAGAGGAGAGACCGGTCCACCGATCTCTCCGAAGGATAATTCCCTTTGAGAGAGGCCAGCGAGTCGATCGGTCGAACGAACTTCCAGAGACGTTCCCCCTCGGTGCATAGGTTCGTTCGACGAGAATCTACGCGCGGGACAACGCTAGACGAACACGAGTTTACGCCGCGTATGTGCGTAGGATCGCGCGTACGTCCCGTTCTCTCTTCGCCGATGTGCTCGCATCCGGTTCGATTTCGAAAGGGACACGGAAGCGATGCCGGCAACGGAAGCAGCGAGGGGAAGCAGCGGCAGGTGCATCGGTAAAGTCAGCAAAAGCGGCGAAAGCAGCAGCAGGAGCAGAAGTTACAGCGGCAGCAACACAGCTCAACCGATCGCTCCCGATCCCGTTTTGTGCCAGAATTGTGCGACGCTTCGCCGACGCTTTTCCCCTCGGCGCTACTCGTTCTTCTTTGATATTTTTGCACGAGTCTCGGTTCAGTTTCGCAACGAGTCGACGGTGCGTTCGGTCGTCGCCACCGATGCCAAAGCAACGCGATTACTTTATAATTTTTGGTAATCGCGTACGCGATTATACTTTTTCGTCGACCGACGGTCAAAAGCCGGTGCTAACGGGGAAAAGAGGTCGGACGACGCAGCGCAACAACTTAGCGACCTCGTGCGAGCAGTAGCGCGCGCGCGCGAGTTTATTTATTAATTTTCGAGAGATTTTATATAAGAGAAGGCAACGACGCGTTACATGTATGCAGAAATAAAGGAGTGTAAATACCGAGAGAAGAAGGAGAATGTTTTGCCCGGTCGCATCCCGAATACGATCACCCGTACCTGTACCCGCAACCGCAACCGCAACCGCAACCGCACCCGTACCCGTCCCGATCGAGAACGCCAGACTCTCTTCGCGCGGAATGTGTGGAATTTGCGTAGACGTTATCTCACTCTTTTTTCCAGATAGAGTAGAGCGCGAAGACGCGGAAACGGCAGCAGAAACGAGAGTGGAAGCGGAACCAGAACCGGAGCCGGCCCGAGTCGGCAAAGACGCGCGAGAATCGTTGGAACACGGGTTCACGCCGAGCCTGGCGAAGCGGCTCAGCAGATCGTTCATCGAGCAAACGAGACGACCCTTGCCTTACGAGAAACGGCACCGGCGCTCGGCCGAGTCGACAGAGTCCGCGCCCGCGATCGAGATCGACGCCGACGCCGACGCCGTCTCCGATCGGACAGAGTACAAGGAGCATCGTCCCTCGGCCAACAGAACCGTGCGCCGATCGAATAGCCTGCTGGAGTCAACGAGCATCGGCAGAGACGCGGCCTATAGAGCGTCGCCGTTACCGAGGCGAAGCGTCAGCCTCTTCGACGACGACTGCTACGGCTACGGCTACGGCTACGATTACGACTTGGACGTGGACGCGGACGTCGAGCGCCGGCCGTTTTCAAAGTTCCGAAAATACGCGGAGAATGCCGCGGCGAGCGCCGCCGGCGCTGGCAAGCTGCGCAGGGAGAACTTCCACGCGTACAGGACCGACAAGATCCAAGAGGAGCCGACGACCGACGACGCGTTCGGCCTGCCCTCCAGGCTCGAGCTCGACCACCTGGAAAGCTACGCGACCGACAACGGCTCCGTCTCGGAGATGCCGGACGCGACGTCCAGCGTGTCGACCAAGTCCTACGACACCTCGCCGACCACCGAGTCCTCCTCGAACGCGCTCGACTACAATCGGTTCTCCTACGCGAGCAAGTCGGATCAGTCGAGAAGCTTCGAGAGCAGACTGCTCGCCGCCGAGAATCTGATCAAGGAGTCGAAGCTGAGGAACCTCGGGTCGAACCGGTTCGACCCGAACCTGAGCTCCAGCTACAAGGAGAACGACAAGTGCGAGAAGCAGTCGCTGGTCCCGATCGGCGAGTGCACCGACCCGTGCTCCTCCTCGAGCTTGACGAAGCGGCGGAGCTGCATCCCGAGCTTGCGGCTGCGGTCCGGCTCGCTGACCAGGGAGCCGACCGGCCGTCCGGATCGTCGCAAGTCGTTCGCGGACTCGCGGGATCTCGGCGGCGTCGCGGCGCGGCCCCTCAGCCCGGAGAAGTCCATCCTCGGCAAGCTGTTCAGGCCCTCGGGGAATCGGGACGCCGAGTCCAAGCAACGGGAGAGGAACAAGGACGCCGAGAGAGAGAAGGAGAAGCCGCAGAAGTCGAAGCAGCACAGGATATCGCGATTCCTGCGGCCCGACTTCTTCGACACTCCCAGGGAGGAGAGCAAGTACGCGAAAGAGAAGGAGGAGCGGAAGGCGGCCGAGAACGAGAGGCGCAAATCTCGCTTCATGAAGCGGAAGAGCAGCGTCGAGCAGGAGAAGCGGGACAAGGAGCTCAAGAACGAGATCAACGCCCTCAGGAAGGACAGCCAGCCGAACGAGAATTCTTCCGAGGAGAAACGTGAGAAGGATGCGTCGCCGGTGACGACGACGTCGACCCCGACCCCGACCCCGACGCCAGCGCCGACGCCGATCGTCGAATCCACCGAGGGGAAGAAGATCGAGAAGCACGGCACGCGGAACAGCTTCCTGCACTCGCTCGAGAAGAAGCTGGAGCGGCTCCGGTCGAGCGAGGAGCCGGCCGTAGCCGCGGCTTCGGGCTCGGCGCAGAACGGCGGACTCGCGAGCGAGTCGCGAGAGCGCTCCGCGCCGCCCGGCGAGGCGAGGCCGGCCGTCGAAGCCGGCTCGCTCGGGAAGGCCGGCAGCGTCGAAGATCTGACCGCGACGAGCAAGCCCGTCGGTCGAACGTCCTCGAGGAGCAAGGTCTCGTCGGTGTTGGGTCTGTTCAGGAGCGCGGACGCGAAGCAGGCGGCGAACGCGATAGGCAGCCGCACGCAGAACGCGATCCTCGGCCGGCTCAAGAGGAGTCCGCCAAAGTCCTCGAAGAGCGACAGCGCGGTCGCCGGCGAGGACGCGGCTTGTTGCGCCAACGGGGCGAACGGCACCACCAACGGCAGCAGGATACCGACCAAGCTCTGCGGCAAGGTCGACGCGAAGGCGGCCAAGAAGCTCGTCGCCGAGGGAAAGAAGTCGGCCGCGGGGCTCGAGTCGCCGAAGCGGTCTCCGCCGAAAGAGAAGCCTCCGATCGCCAAAGAGAGAAGAGTCTCCAACGAAAAGGAGCCCAAGATGCCGGCGAGATCGACTGACAGGGAATCGGTGGACGCCTCCCGCGAGAAATCGAACGGGGAGACGAAGCGAGACGAGTCTACGGAGAAGAAGGCAGAGGCCGCGAACGGCAGCCTCGCTGTCGAGAAAAAGGTACTCAAGACCAGGAAGAACAGGACGCTCGCGGAGACCGGATCGTCGGCAGGGTCGTCGACCGCGGAATCGACGCCAACTGTCAAAAAGACGGCCAAAGCAGGTGAAATCGGCGAAGGAAACGAGGTAGACGGGACCAAGAGGAAAAAGGTGACGCGAACGGTGAGAAAGGTGGCGAAGAAGACGCCTTCCGACGGCTCCGAGGAGAAGCTGGACGACGCCGGAAAACTCGCAAAGTCGAGGACGAAGAAGAAACCGGTCGGAGCTGCCGATGCCGGTCAGAGTTTGGAACTGGTTGCCAAATGCCTCGGCAAGTCGAAGGAGAACGGCGTCGAGTCGCAAACGAACGGAAGGACCTCGACGCGGTCCAGCGTCGTCGACGGCAAGCAAGAATCGGATCGCAGCGGGAAGTCCGCCGGCAAGCCGGGCTGCGCTCCGGACGCGAGGCCGCAGGACTCGCAGCGCGCGAGCCGAACCAATCTGAAGCTCGACCTGTCCAAGATACCTCAACACTCGTTCAGGAACACCACGCCCAAGAGAGACTCGCCGAAGTCCGAGTCACCGAAGACGTCCGGCGCCGACTTCGGCGATTCCCGCGATTCTCCGAACACGCATCCTGCCCAGGGTGAGGAGCTTCTGCCGGACAAGCTGATGGAATGCCTCTCGAAGGTGACGCATCGCGCCAGCATCACCGGCAACAAGATCGTGATCGACAAGCCGCTGCGCGCCAAGGACGTCGCCGAGTTGAAGAGAGAGGTGACCGAGTGCGCCAAGATGATCGAGATAGTCGCCGGGGCCGCGAGGGAGCCGTCGCCGGCGGCGGCGTCGACTACCGTCGCGGAGCACGAGCAGCTCGAGGGCCTCGCGGAGGAAGAGGTGGTGCGCGAGGAGAGGAGAGACGGGGTCGAGCAGACAGCTCCGGTCGCGACGCCGGCGAGGAGCAGCCAGCCGTGGAAGGAATCGCCGACGGAGCTCACGAACGAGCCTTTCTCGCCAGTCGACGAGCCCGACAGCTTCGACTCGTGGTCCGTCAGCTCGACGGAGCTGAGCCACGCGAGGGCGGAGCTTCGCTCGCCCACGTCCCCGTCGCGCTCTCTGTACGCGAGGGCGGACAGCTCGGCAGCGGAGTCGGTGATCGACCGGATTCGCAGGCGGAGCTTCTACTCGCGGTTCAACGACAGACGGAGGCCGTCGCTGACGGCGCCGCCGCCGGGCCTCGGGCTGTCGACGAGCGCCGCGTCGCTGCCGCGCAAGTACAGCTTCAGCGGGCACCGGGACAGAGAGCATCGAGATCGCGGCAAGTACGGCGCCGGCTACGGCCTCGCTGCGATCGCCAGGACCAGGCAGGACTCTCATCGAACGAGGAGCTTCGACTTGTACGCCGACGACGCGGTCGCGGCCGCGGTGGCCGCGCGGAACCGGTCCCTCGAGAGGCCCAGATACTCGGACGCGACCACCACCTGCTCCTCCCCGTACATCCTCGACGCCAGGTCGTCGATCGAGCACCTGCCTCCTCTCTCCTCCTCGTACGACCCGCTCCGAAAGTACATCCGATCGCCGACCTTCGACCTCTCCAGCTCCCGGACGAGGTACCACAGCGCGGACTTCTCGATCGACTCGGACCTCGCGAGCTACCGGAGCCCGTACTCCGGCCTGCTGACGGAGCCCGCGATCGACAGCTTCGGCTCGACGTCCACCTTGCCGAGAAAGTACGGCAGCTCCGCGAAGGGGCCGAAGACCGTCGAGTATTACGAGGAGCTGTTGGCTCCGAGCGTCGGTTCCGCCGATTACTTGCAGATCAGAAAGTCTCCGATCTCCGGCGACTATCCCGGAAGGTGCGAGAACGGCTACTACAACGGGGCCAAGGATCCGCGGTCGAGCGCGAGCAGCTCGAGGCGGAATCCTTACGCGGAGAACGCGAGCGACGCGGAGCCCGCCGAGCAGCGCGATCGGGAAGAGGAACGATTCGTCGAGCGGACAAGGTACCTTCTAACCGGCCCGCCTCCCGTGTCGAATTGAAACGCGTTTTCCTCGATTTCCAGAAGCAGAAGCGGCAGCACGAGTGCCAGCGCGAGCGTCAGCGCGAGCATCAGCGCCAGCGCCAGTGCTAGCGCCAGCACCAGCGACCGGCAAAACGAAGCCCACCATCTCTCGCCCATCTTCGACGATTCGTCGATCGCGCGCGCGCCCGGCGGAAGCGGCCGCAACTGAGTGCGCCGAAAGGCTCGCGGCGCCTCCCAAACGCGTCTGGATCCCGATCCAGTCAACGGAAAAAGAATCGAGCTTGTCCCCCGTTCGAAACCGAAGCCGCTTGCTCGGTCGCTCTCGAGCGCGACAGCTTCGGAGCCGGTAAGCGCAACGAGTCGCGATATCTAGTCGAGAAACCGGTGCGCGAGACTCTGCCAAGCCTTTGGCAAAGATCTGCCGTCGATCAGGCCCGCGTCGATCGCGGCGCGTTTATTACGAAACTCTAGTCTTCGAGTTTGTCTCATGACCGCGTGCAACAGTTGGTTTGTTCCTCCACTTTCGTTTTTTTTTTAATTACCATGATTGTTGTCGCTATTACCACTGTCAGTGTGTTGCCGTTACCATTGCACGAAATAAGACGTGCACCGCGACGTTAAATGTAAAACGTTCCTCGATCGGGAATCGTCGACCTTGCTAATCGCGCGAGCGTTTCTTCGTGTCGCGAATTCGGTCTGCAGTATTTATAGAAAGACGAGCGAAGGGGTATTGGCAGCTCGTCGCATCTCGTTGCGATCTGCGCGGTTTCGCCGCAGCTAATTTCCCAGATGGTTGGTCCGCGCGAACTGTTTGCTCGCGATCCAGCGAGTTCCGATCAAGCGAAACTCGTTCTCGCGCGATCCAACGCGAATTGGGAGCACGTTCTTAACGAGGATCTCTCGCCTCGCCGCGGCCGAGATCCTCCGTGACCGATCGGCTACGGTCTTCCGCTTGTTGTGTATGCGTTTTCTATTCATATACGTATCTTTAAATAAATATCGTCGATATTCGAGTCGGCCCTCGCTTTCTTCTCTCTGTCTCTCCGTTCCTCTGTTCGAAGCACGGCCATCGAGCGACGGGCTTCGAATGTTTCTTCGAATGCGTGGCAGTGGCAGTTTTCGCGACACGCGTTCAGCCGACGGAAAGAAAGAAAGACAGACGGACGGACAGAAAATTTCGGCAACCCTCCGACGACGTGCTCGGCTCCGCGATGAATCCGGTCAAGTTGCGATTCCTCTCCGAGAGATACGACAAGGAGAAGAAACACTTGCGACTGCAAGAGGAGTTCGTCGCTATCGGTCGGTCGGAAGCTCCGACTGGCAGCAAATTCTACGCGAAGCACGACGCGTTCCTCGAGTCGGAGATCCGCCAGGAGTACGTCGACTTGGTCACCAGGCGCAACATCCTGACGCCGAGGGCCGTCTATCCGTCGGGGCCGCCAACGGTGAATATGCAGTACGGCTGGCACACGGACCGCCGCTTGGTGCCGCCGACGAACGACCCCAGACTACGGTTTCCCAGGACGCAGACCGACTTTATAGCGATCGAGCTCGAGATCCGTTACACTCGGCGGGGGATACCGGTCGAGAAATTTTCCGGGATTCCGTTCAAAGTTTAATCTTATCGATTCGACGACGGTGCTCGCGTTCGGAGCAGCGAGAGCGGAACGCGTTCGATCCTCGGCAAAATTCAACCGGCAGCCGATGTCATGTATATTGTGTGTTGTGCGGCCGTCGTTGCCCGGCAACGACCGCTCGTCGCCAGTCCGCGTCGGTTCGCCAGTTCACCTGGGTTTACCTGCGAGGAAGGGCACGCACGGACCGCTTCGGCCCGCGTTCCCGCCGAGGATTCGAATCGGAAGGACTCGACGCGATTCCGAGGAAAACCCGAGCCAGCAGGAGAACACGGGATGCGATTCGAGGATCGATGGTGACCGCGTGGAAATATGGCGGGCAAAGGTTTCCGCGTAAAGGTGCGACTGGACCTGCACGCCGTACGTATATCATATCGCTTTGTCTCGTCTCGATCCATAGGTACGAGACAACGTGGTTCTCGACTCGCGAGTTTAGACGACACTGGAGACACGACAAACGTTCGATACGCGTTTCAGGTAACGTGCCCAGGGGTATGGCTATGTCCTAGCGGCAAAATGGCGCTGCGGATAATCAGTCTCGACTCCACCCTAGAATCTGACAGAGTATCTCCGATTTTTCCACTTTTATTTCACAACGAGTTTAACTTTAAGAAAACGTTCACACGGCTGGCTGGTTTGACAGAACTGCAACGGAAATTGGAGCAACAGTTTATCCGCGCGGAATTGATACAATGGCTTGGTCCGTGCAACCGAGTCGTGGTATTAGCCACCTTCGAAACCAATTTGTCGGACGTGCTGTACCCCGTGTCCCGTTGCAAGCGATTGCTGCCCGGAGTAGACGTCGACCTGCTCATGGATCCAACGAAATCGTTCCCCGTTAGTAAAGACCGGTTGGACGAGTCTCGGCGATCATTTTTCGTTTGCCTCGGATCGCCGAGACCCGGATCTCTCTGGTTATCGAATCCCGCAAAACATTTTCCCGCGTCTCGCGATTCGATATCCAAGCTAATCGAACGGACAAATCCAGGGCATTATAGCACCCAAGATCGAGGTCTCGACGAGAACGGTGATAGAGGAAGTGCTAGGTGTTTTCGACGGCTGGCTGGACGAAGCGGTCGGAGCCGACGCGAAAACGACCGAATTCAAGGTACTTTTAATTCGAGGCTTGGACGTGCGCGCAATTCAGCATTCGCCATTTGTCCGCATTCGTCTTTCAGCGCACGCTGCCCGATCAGAGGAGACGACCCGCGAAAGGTATCATCAGACAAAAGAGAGTTTGTCACAGCCGAACGCATCGTGGCATCGAGCTCCCTCGAACGTGAGTATCGGCGAAGCAACGAGCTATCGACTCGTATCCCGGACTTTTCATAACGTTCCGTTCAAGCGCGAGATGCCGATGCGTGGACGCGGACAGCTCCCCGATTCGCCATCGGCCACGAATCGACCAGGCTTGCCGAGGGACTCGTCGACGAGAAGGTCGCGAATTCCTACGAGACGTGCACGACCAGTCGAGAGATCACCGAGCCTCCGTTGCCGCTTGCGAGAACGCTCGTCTCTTCGATAAATGTTCCGTCTGTTCGATGTACAAGTGTTACTTCGGTTGCGACTGCAGCTACGACCACGATCGCGATCACCAGATAGCCGGTGGAGACGGAGAGTCCTGCGACGGGTGGCAATGTTGCGACGATGCACGAACACTCGCGTAAGTTCTGGCCAGCTTGCAACTTTGTTCGCGTTCTATAGAACATTTTCTTCTCACAGTATAGCCTCGAAGACTCGGTGCCCAAGGACGAATCCGAATAAGTTCCGTTGCTGGGAGGAGGATCGCGGGACAAAGTGCCAGCACGTTTCAAAATAGTAATGTTGCTCGAAGCGGGAACAACTCGCTCTCCACTGTATGCTTTCCAGTATTTTGGAATGCGAGAATTTCGCTGCTGCACGGGACCATCGTGACGCGAGCCGAAGCTTCTACAAGAGATTGGATCAATATTACAAACAAATATAGGAGCGATGGAAACCGCCGCGACACTTGGATACCTGATCCATTCTAGGACGGAACGATGTAAAAGGCAATCGAAACTTTACACGAACCGGTGAAATTCTGTTTTTTATTTCACGTAAACCTGCTGTCCTAGCAAATATACAGGCGTATACTGTTTCTTGAGGCCGCGGAAGTTGACCGATTGCGAGAGCAACGCCGGAGTTCTGAGGTATATACCTCGAGCCTGGGGTGTCCATGCTCTCAAGGTCGCGTGCTCGTTCTCGTGCGGCGTTACCGCGATCCAACCTGAACCGGACAAAACGCAATTCGATAGAATCGGAGACTCCGCGAGCATAAAATCAATCTCAAATTATTACCTATACTGGACAATACGATGTCTGCCGCGGATTTCTTATAGCTTATACCAGTGACTTTCATTTCTTTCGAGCCCAATTTCGGCCACCTCTTCAACCGTTCGGGATCGTTGACGGGCACAGCGAATGCTTTCGTTGTCAATAATTCTTCGTATACATCGTCCGCGTGTTCCGTGTAGCATATCGTTAGAGGCAGTTCCATACTCGAAAACAGTGTACACCTGTTGATCGAACAGATAATTCGTCGAGCTCCAAGTTTCGACAAAATCGATAAAGAAAGAATTCAGTACCGAATGTAAACGTTTCCTTCGAGGAAGTCTAATCTTCCCATGCCGGCCAGGAACATGGTTTCCTTCGGTCTGAGGAGGAACGTTCTCGGCGATATTATTTCCTTGGGTATGGTCAAGGCTAGTTCGTCGGTCGTTAACAGATCTAATATCTGATCCGATTGAATGGTGCCTGGTGTATCGTAACACCAACGACTCTCCGCATACTCTGGTTGAGATTCGTCGAAACAAGGGTGCTTTTCCAAAAACTTAGACGATTTTTCCGAGAATGGATCAAACTCTTCCGTCGGTTCCTTCCGGAAGGTTCTACCGACGTGTTCTACGGAAAAACTATACATGTTAATTAATCGAAAAACCCGCATAGCCAATCGAATCGAAACGAATCTCCACCTTCCAACGTGGTGTAATGTATTTTCCTTGTCTCCCGAAACTTCGTTTTTCTATATTCTTGTTCTGCCACTGTAAGAACTCGTTCTTGTATTAGTCTTTGCGTTCGCAACGCGATTCTCTCGGGTTGTGGGTTCAGAATAGGAAATTTTAGTAGATTCAACGTCGTCCCTGGCCAAGGTGATATCGTGGCGCGTTGCAGCAGATCTACAGCCTGAATTTTACAATAATCCGAGTTGATCAGCGCATTGAACATTGTACTTTTCCCAACGTTTGTACAACCAACCAAATAGACGTCTCCTGAAAATTTAAAAAATCTTTTAGAATTCTTTACAATGTCCTACCCAAACCATGGTGAATGAGAACTGAAGGCGATGACCTCGATTCCGCCACAGGTGCTGCAATCTGTTTATTAGCGATTCTATGCCAAAACCGGTCTTCGCCGACGTGAGGACAGTGCGCATCACGTTTTTCCGTGATATACCAGTCACTTCGAGGACAGTGTTTAACAGCTGGTTCTGCACGTTCTCCAAAAATCGAGGGCAATCCCTCGGAAGTAAATCGACTTTATTGCCGACCAGTATTAAAGGCGTGAAAGGATGCATGATGCTTTTCAAATCGGGCCATATACTACAAGGGAAGTCCGTCAGATCGACGATCAAAATCATCGCACATTTTGTCCTTTTTATGACTTTCAACAGCTTCGGGTAATCGTCTATCGATACCTTTACGTGTAAAGCAGCATTGTAAACTTTCAAGAAATGGCATCTTAGACAAACCGTACGTTTCAAATCTTCTTGGTTGCCACCCGAAAATAATTCGGACGGTAAGTAACCGGGAATCAACGGATCTTTGCAATGCAGAAATGCTCCGCATCCTCCACAAGGAACGGAACTTACAGCGGCCGACGGATCCGGCGTTCCGTAACTTACGAATGCTTCGTCGTCTGCCAAAGTATCGTTGAACTGTTCGAAATCGGTCATCCATGTGGATGGTACTTTCCAAAGTTCTCCCTTTGGTAACGAATCGTTGTGGTCATCCTTTATCGTGCCATCAAATTTGAATTTATAATCAATGCCAGAGTTTTTTGCTTCCAAATATTTTTCATATAACATCTTGTATTTTATGTTTAACCCATCCGATGCTTCTTCTTTTATATCCTCATTTGGTAAATCGGTAGTTTCGTAAGAACTTGTTCTGGTATATGGCATATCGAAATTGGACGACGTTTTATTGTCTGTTTCTATTCCCTCGTTATGGCCAAATTTTTCATAACTTGATCGATTCTCTTTATCTAAAATTATGCTAGAAACAGGATCCTCGAATGATGTCTTCATCTTTGCTGCTTTTTCACGCGCTAAAAGCGTCGACTGCGTCTGCTTGCGTGTTTTAAATCCGGTTTTAACGTATTCGAGATCCAAGTGATCGCAATACAACAGTTTCTCTCGTAAAGCCAAAACCTTCGGATCTACCTTGTCATTCTCAACGTTTTGCTTAAACGACCTCTTCTCGACGTGATAAAACTTCGCATTGTACGACAATTTGAGGGCATTTTGCCGTGAAGAAAGAATTCTAATCCTTGAAATGTGCATAATAAATCTCGTTGGAAAATATTCCACGAAAAAGATTTCATATGCATAACCAATCAATATTAAAAGGAACTAAACAATACGCGAATCAAACTTTGTTGCACATTATATAAGCTGCAGTTACTGTACACAAGAGTATTAACTAATTTTTTCAACAAAAATAAACATCAACAATCCGGTATTTATACATAACCTACAGAACAACTATTGATATGTAACTATTTGACAACAAGTCAAACAGCGCCTCTCACAACAAGTTTTCGAAGCTCCTTTCGGGGATCCGTACAGCGCTAATTGGTGCCGTGGCAAAACGCTCAAACTGTTAGCCAAAATCGACTGCCGGTAATTTGACCAACAGTTTTAGCGTTTTGCCACTGCGTCAATTGGCGCTGTACGGACCTCGGGAAAAGCTTTATCTCTTCATCGAAAGAGGCGCCACTCTCACCGTTTATGCAGAATGCAGGGCCAACGAAAAGCACCAATTATGGCATAATTAGGGCAATGAACAATTAATCAATAGCACAGAATTGTTCACGAGAGTTTTCAGTATCGATATCGGGTCAAAAAAAAAGGAAAAAGACAGATAATAATATCCCAAGACATAATTATTTAACGTGGAAGAAAACAAACTTCAAGAGGCAATTAATTAGGTTTTATAGCGTTGTCATTTGTTTTATTATATAATATCGAAGCGATAAAATCTCCAGAACAATAGGGTTTCTGATTTATTATGCATAATCAAACATCTTAAAAAAAAATGGCAAAAAGAAACGAGTTTAGCGGCAATACCCTTTACATTTTTTTGGACTGGAAGAAGAGCGAACAAACCAGATGCCGTTGGTCACCATATATAAGTAATATATGGGATTTATGACACAACGGACAGTCTCATGGTTTTACACCATGGAGATCGAGATATCAAGGTTATTTTGACCACGAACGCAACTTATACCTTACAAGTACCTTTGCGTCCCCCCCGCTAAACCCACTGATGCAAGACTTTATTCAACGTGCTTATATACAAACCGACCGCAGTGTGACCACTAGCGAGAAACTGTTCTTCCGTGCCCTCTGTGAACAGATGTTTGAATTAAAGCGGAGATTCTCTAATTATGTGCATACGTAATAAGATATTTCTGCAACAAAAACTGAGAGACTCAGATGTCCGAGGTTAAAATTTTTTAATAGATAAGAAAATTTAGCTTTTATAAATTATTTATATACCGTATCCCCTTAAGATAAGAAAATTGCAACATCCTTGTTATTGTTCTTTTTATAAACGCATGAACATGAAATTTGCAATACTTTATTCATAATCTGTACGTATACATAGTTCTACAAAAGTGAACATTAATCAACCTATAATAAAATTATATAATAGAAAACGCGACAATGTTAGTTTTCCGTGACTAGGATTAAGAAAAGATTCCTTATTTAGGTAGAATTTTTTCATCGATTGTAGTAGATGATCCCGGCGACTTTCGGCAATGATCGTTTCATAAATACATGTATAGGAAAGGATGTGTTGTACATAACAATGGAATACTTAAATTATGTATAATTGTATGTATAATTGATTGCGCTATTCAAAAAATGTTATAACAATCAAACCTGTATGGTGCAAAGGTACTAATAAAATAGTACGTTCTGTTATTTGTGCAACGTTTGTACTGAAAAAGAGAAACGAATAGTCTCTGAACACATGAATTTGTTTCCATGATCCGCAAACAGGATAGCTCGATTAAGCCAGCTAAATATTTCGGCTGGATTAGATGTCTATATTCTTAACGTTAAAGAATAGACACAATCCAATTCGTCGAACCAACCCTTACGTGCACGTTGCCCTTTGATACTTCCTTCTACGATACCATGTTCTACTTCCTATGGCTACGGTAGACTCCAGTTATTCATCTATCAGAAGCATATCTCTACAATGCTTTTGCTCGGTGATTCTCTTTGGTCTCGGAACGAGACCAAAGATAGCATTACTCTTGCCAGTACAACTTACTCTGAAAGTGCTTTCCATTATACGGATCATAAGCGCATGCTTCGCAATCTGGATATACATATATTCTCAAATCAACAATAAATAACGCTAAAATCAATTAAAAACTAACTTATAAACGTAATTACTGCAGCAAACGATGAACGTCAGCGCAATGCATGGACGGACTGAGATTTAGGTACGATTCCGTGACTCTTACAATCTTAGATAATTTTAAAAATGGTACAGGTGTAGAATCGGTACAGCTTCGACCTTCGTTGTTGAATTCATATAAAAAAGGATCTCAAAAAGATGCGTTCGAGCTTTAGAACCAGAGATTACGAGAAAATCCATTCTTCTGCAAGAATTTTGAAATGAAGTTTAGGCGAAGGATCGCAGACCTGCAGATGAATTTTTAAGTACACTTGGAACTAAAATGAATGTTCCTACAAGCGGAAGAATCGTTTCTACACTATTCTTCTCGCAAATAACGATTGAATATTGGCAGTTGTCAAGTCTGAATCAGTCTGAAACGGAGCGACGATTTATTTGAGTTGTGCCGGCGTGGAAGATCTGTCGTACGGCGATGGCGGAGGTAAAGCCAACGATGGTGGTAAACTGGTGGTACTCGTTAAAGTCGAGTCGAGCTTACGAGCTTCGTGTTCTAATAATACTGCGTCCAACGATGGATCTTGGGCCACTGTTCTCAACGAGTCGCCCAGAGCTTGCCTCAATTGTTGCATCTCCCTACCAGCTCTTGAACTTCTCAATACATACAATTGTCTGCGTTTTATCTCCTGATTCAGTTGTTCCCGCAATAGTTGAATCTATTCAGAAAAATCGGAGTTATAATAAAGTTTATATTAATAAAGTTAATATCAATCTTGGACACAAGGGGTGATAATTATTACCTGATTTTCCAGACGTAGGATTTGTTGACGATGACTCTGCTCCCTTGCTTCTAACAGCTTCTCCGCCTGCAGTTGTGCAGCCCTGAGCCTTTCAACTTCTCCAGACCTATCGCGACTAAATTCATACATTGAATGACTATGAACGTAGTTCGACTTCACCCTTATCAGCTCTGCTTCTTTTTCCGCCAACTGAGTTTCCAATCTGCGGACTTTCAATCTTAATTCTCTGTTTTCTTGTTCGTAGTGGTCCACATCAAAACTAGTGCCCAACAGTTCTGTGTGTGCTTTTTCTGGCCTTTCGTAGCTCTTGCTGCGAACGCTGGTTGATTTGGCCAATGATATTTGACGTTCTAAATTACGTTTATCGACTTCTAACATTTTTACCTGAAACATTGTTAGGAGAATGTACCTTAGATTGTTGACGAGTTATCGAAGATTTACCTTGTCGCTAAGTGCATCGACTTTTCCTCTCATCTCGCTCCTCTCCCTCTGCGCTGCTTGCAGCTGCCGCAATAACTCCTCGTCCTTGTTTGATGTTTCCTCCTGCGGAAAACTGGCTATCCTTAATTGTGACTCCAAGGTGCAACGTTGCACCTCGTTATTCGCCAATTCATTCTGAAGTCGATTTATTTGATCTGTTAACGATTGATTTGTACGTTTCAACTCGCTCAAGGTCTGTTGTGAGGACTCCGCGCGCTCTGTCAAAATTCTTCGCTCGTTTTCGGTATTTGTTAGCTGTTTTTGCAACTGAAACAATTATACGTTGGTATAACATTGATTCCTTGTAATTTATCAAAGACGAAAAAATACCTGCTTGGTTTTCTCATTAGACGTCTGCAAAGAAGTCGTCAATTCCAGGACATCACGCTGCAGAGAATTAATTTCGCTCTTCAATTCACTTTCCGTATTGGATGCCTTCTCCAATGTTAAATTCAATTGTTCTATTGTTGATTTTAACGAAGCACAGCGTTCCTCTAAGCTTGCCATGGCTCTGCTCTGAGTCTCATTTCTCTCATGCAGTTTCTGTAGAATTATTTAGAAAGTAATACAGTCCAAGCTCTTTAAATGAGTTTAGAGATTGCAGTTACAAGTAAAGTACATGAATATTTGCTTCTTTTTCTTGGAACATCATCTGCAGTCTTTGAAGATCACCCTCCAACGACATCCTCTGCAGTTCCAGTTTAGTAGCACGGGACTCGCTTCTATTGAGCTCCTCTTGCAAATTGCGCTTTTCGTTTTCTACTCGGCTCAAAGCTTGCTTCATTTTGTCCAACTTATCCTATAAATTGCAATGTGAATTGAAAAATAATAAAAGCATTCTCCCTACAGAATATTTTGCTCGCACCTCGCATTGTATCTTTTCTTCGGTGCTACTGCTGATCATTAGCTCGAAGTTCGCCAGTTTCTCGCGTAGCTGTTCGCATTCCTCTGTCTTTTGTTGCAAAGCGTTCAACTTAAAACATACTCATCAGTAGTGACTTAAAAATTAGTAACAGAAGTTTATCGGAAAAAAACATACCTGCATATCGTAACTGCCCTGTTTCTGAGACAGCTTCATTTCCAAAGAGTTCTTTTCATCCTGCAGCATTCTAATGTTAGCCAACAGTGTATTTATTTGACTGTCCGACCTGTTCTGTATTTCTTGAGTTTCCGTCAGCTGTTTTTTCAAATTGCACAGCTCTGTTTTGTAATCGTCCTGAAGTTTGAACAAAATTGAAATTAATTAAAAGAAATGTTATGTAGAAAATTTATGAAAGAAAGCAGTAGTTACTCTTTCGCGTTCAATTTGCGCCACTTGTTGCATGAAGGAACGCACGCCTTTTCTAACTGCCTCAGGATCCACATCGAGTATCACGTCTCTGCCGGAATCAGTGTGCTCTTGAGCTGAATCATAAGCCAAATCGTTATCTAATCATCTATGTTAATCGATCGATTGCTCACCTCTCGCTGGACTCCATCTTCTTGAAGGACTCATCAATTTGAACGGCATGTTAACATTTCCATCCATTTGAATACCGACGATACGTCGCAAGGTAGAACCAACGCTACTCAATTTCTGTTCAGCTTCTTTTTTTGCGATTTCAAGTTGCGATAGCTGTGCATCCAGGGCTCTGACTCGTCCTTCGGATCCTCCGAGACGTGCCTAAGTAGCATATTCAACAAAAACAGCACTGGATCCATTTTTCAAACCTACTATTGAATCTCTTTAGAAATATTCAGCCATGAATTTTGATATTACTTTTAGTTCTTGAATTTGTTGGGAAGCGTCGGCCAAGCAAACTTCCAAATTATGTTTTTGATCTTCGAGCTTTCTCTCACGGCATCGACAGTCCTCCAGTCTAACCAGTAACTCCTGTTCCCTCGTCCTCCATCTCTCATCTTCCTCATCGGCGCGTGAGCGCAGTCTGCCAAGTTCTTGTCGCGTGGCTTCTAAACTGTTGTCTACATCTATCAACTAATTAAAAACAGTCAACAGATGAACACATATATTTCAATTAATCTCTTTTACAGTATTCAATAGATACCTGTTTCTTTACTTGATGCAATTGCAGCTGTAGACGTTCTCTTTCCTCTGTCTCGTTCGCCAGTCGAGCTTGTAACTCTTTCTCGTCGCTCTGTGCTTGGGCATTACTATCATGAGACTTTTGCAGTTCGTCTTGTGTAAACCGCAATTGTTTTTGCAACTGCGAAGTCTCCCGTTCCATGTCACGCAGTTGTGTCTGAATACGTGATCTCTCTGCGTCTATAGCTACTTTCATGTCCTCCAGAGCTTTATAGACATTACATATAAAATATTTATTAATAAAACGCTACCCACTGCAGCAGTCATCTACACATCTGTTGCTACAATGCACCTGCAATCTTTTGGTACGATTCTTCCAACGTCCTACTCTGTTCCCTCTTTTCACTTTCGATGCGTTTCACGTGCTCCCGTAACTCTTTATTGCTGTTATGGTATTTCTCCTTTTCGTACGTAGAGTCAGCTAATTGCCTCCTAATATCCACTAATTCTTTCCGCAGGCTCTCATTCAGAGTTTCAGCTGCAAACATACAATCATCGTTGTAAAATCAAGAACCAATCGAACGTAAAGGACATTTATAAAAAATTACCATCTTTAAGTTTTCTCACTGTCTCCTGCAACTGATTTTGTAGACTGTCGACTTTGTCCTCCGTCATGTGCAACTGGACTTGCAATTCTTCTGATTCCCTCTGTGCCGATTCTCGCTCTTTCCACAGTTCTTCAATCTTCAGATCGAGCTTTATCCTCTCTTCATCGGATCTTAATTTGGTCTCGTCTAATTTCGTCTTAAGACGATTTAAATCATCGCGTAATTGTTTAGTATTGTTGCGTTCTTGTTCAGCACGTGCAGCTGCTTCCCTCTTTATCCTCTCCACGTTGCTCTTTTCTTCTTCCATTTCTCGTAAAACACTCTCGAGCTTGTCCAGTAGTGCTTGTTGATCGTGATGAGCTGAGAAAATGCATAGAACGATATCGATAAAGCAAAATAAATGTTTACAAATTTATAACGTTATAAGTATATTTTTACCCATTAAAAGAGCCTGCTGTTTGTCATTCTCTGCCCTCAAAAGAACTTCCTCATGCGTCTGACACAAGTTCTCCATCTGTTGCCGCATCTCGTCAATCCTCTGCTGCAACTGATTGATCTCGTTGTCCTTTTCGCCACCAAGTTGCAGTAGGGACTGCTGAAGTCGCTTCTCGAGACTAACCCTTACTTGTTCCTGTAAATAAATCCAGTCAATTTTGCTTTCCATTAATCATGCATACGTAAATTTCTTACTTTCTCGTCGTTCAACTTTTTAATATTATCTTCGCTATGTTTTTTCAAGTTGGAGATAATGTGGTGGAATTCAACCTCCTGGTCCCCACTTTGCTGCGTCAAGCTCTGCTTCATTTCTTGAGCCCGCTTCTCGTTGTTTTCTAGATCTTTTATTAGCCGTTCTACTTGCCCCTTCAAACTCTCTTTATTAATTAGTAGCTCCTTTTGTTCCTTCTCCAACTGCGCCTTCTTTGCGTGCGTGCTCTCTAGATTAGTTTGTGTGTCGAACAGGACTCCTTCCAGTGTTTCCTTCTCACTGCGCATCGACGCAAGCTGCTCTTGCAACCGTTGCACTTCCTTCTCATTGGTCTCCAGAAGCACCTAACACGATACAAATACATTTATACAGTTATCTATATTATAATACATTGCGCCATAATTACTTGCAGCTACCTGTTTCTCCTCATTGTCTTTTATCAAATCCTCCAAGTTTCGATTAATCCTACCATTCATTTCATTTGCTTGCTCCAATCTCTGCCTAAGTCTCATCAATTCTTCGTTCAAGGTTTCTTTTTTTCTCGCTAGAACCGATAATTGATTACTCAAATCTCCACGCTCTCGCGTGACCTGTGCCAGTTCTATTTCAGTTTTCTCCTTCTCGATTTCCAAAAATTTCACTTTTTCATTTAATGTAGCCTTTTCTGATTCCAAATCTAGCCTGATTTGCTCCGCCTGTAATAACTCCTTCCTCAGGGAACCTAGATCACCTTGTTGATCTGCACACTGATTCGCTAATTTTGTTTTCTCATCCGTCACCTGAAGTATGTAATGAATACAGTAATCTTATATTACCGTTTGCACACTATTTCCTCAAATTATGAAATTCACGATGGAATCTTCCAATCTTCTTCCATACCTTCTTCAGTTCCTCCTGCAGTCGGTGTTTCTCTTGTTCGTGATTATTGCAAACCGTTTCCAACTTCATTAGGACCTCTTGCACGTCCGACTTCTCCAATATTACGCGTTCTAATTCCAGTTCCAAGTCGCCTGAATAATAATTCAAGTAAACGGAATGAACTACAAGCAGTAATCAATAAAAGAAAATCACCTTTATTCTTTTCGATTTGCGAAATTAAACCGTCGGTCTCCAATTTCTGCTGTTCCAACATGTCCTTGGTTAAATAAGCTTTGTTCAACTCTTCTCGCAAGGTCAACAATTCCTCTCTCATTTTGCTGCACCTGTCTTCCTCCGAATGGAGATTTATTTCCCTGACGAATCAATTAAAAGTTGCATTGACTGGCAAGATTACAAAACACAATGTTTAACTAACCTTAACTCTGCTTCTTTGGAAACTCTGTTCAATTCGCTTTGCAGATACAGCTTTTCATCTTCAAGATTATCACAGAGCTTTTGTAATTTATTGTTAGATTTCTGTAGCTTCTCGTAATCGTTGTTTAAGTTCTCCATCTAAAAAAGACATTCTATGATTTGGTACACCTTTTACAAAATTTATGGACCCTTTGTGTGATAGTTGATAGTCGTACCATGCTGTTAATTTCGACCCTACTCTTGTCCAGTGCGTTCTTCTCCACTCTTACAGTGTCGAGACCCTTCTGCAACATGTCTTTCTCTTGATTAAGCTGCGAACACTGTGATCGAGCCGTGTCCAGCTCGATAATCAACTCTTGTACGCGTTTCTCCAACGTTTTGATATTTTCTTCCGCGTTCTCGCACTGCCTTCGGGTTGTCACCAAATGTTCTTTATTGCTTTGTAATTTCACCTATCGCAAGCAGTAAAACAGATCATTATAGAATATCGTAAGCTGTTCAAAGGACGACTTCTATGTTGATTCGATCAATCAAAGTGTATAATATAAAATCTTCACACCTGAAGCTCGTGTATAGTCAACTGATATTTATGTAGCGCTGCTTGCACAGCACTGATTGTACTTTCAGCAAAAGCTGGGATGGTGTTGCTTCTTGTACCTCTTTTCGGTGATTTCTGGGGAATTGGAACGCTAGGCGTCAAATGTAGGTGAGGTGGTCCCTGAGTGCTTTCAATCTCACGTGTTTCCGCATCTTGAATCACGGCGTGCGCTATTTCTCTCAACGCGGATTGCAGAATTTCAACGTCGTCCTGGGCACGCACGTTACGTTGTATTTCCGCTTCCGCTTCCCCGCATCTCTCTTCCTACATCGCAAAACACAGTTACTGTCATCACACTACTTATGACTTACGTAAACAATATTCTATTACAATGATTTACCAAAGTGTGAATGTCACGAATAAGCTGGTTGATTCTATCTTCTTTCATGCGATTTTCGTTTTGAACTATGTCGTACTGTTGTTTAAGCGTTGATAACTCAATTTTTAAATCCGTTGCTACCTGTTCCTGTGCTTGATGAACTTGTTGCGATATCTGAAAATTGCGAAAATAATACAGTTTGTTGGACAGCGAACTTGTTAAAGACTTGGCTTACCATTGGCTGCACGGCTGCTTGCATCTTCAGAGCAAACCCTGTGTTAGCGCAAGCCGATGAAACGTCGTTAGAAGTAGAATTGATACTATTTTTCATTTTTAATAGGTCTCTTTCCGTATTAGATTTTATCTCTGCAAATAATCGTTTCACAGAAACAACATCGCGCCACAGGTTTAATAATCTATTGTGTTCTGAAGTATAATATTCATTAAATGCTTGCTCTTCTTCTCTCCATTCGTCTTCCTTAATAGCCAATTCTTCCCTTAGTATGTCCCAGTCGTTGCTCAATTTTTGTAGGTCATTAGTGAGGGCCTCGTTTGTCTGATGCGATTCTTCTAATTGATCTTTGAGCGTTGTATTCAGTTGTAACAATTTTTCACATCTAAGAAAAAACGATACATCTTAATACATATAATCTACTTCTTGTTTTATGTCCATAGCGATTAGATACTACCGTTTACGTTCATCTGCAAGCTTTTTTAAGGCAGTGTCTAAATCATGAATTTGTTCTTCACGCATATCCCTTAATGTTTGATGTGCTGCATCCAACGGAGTGGTTATAACTGGTATAGAACTGGACATTTTATTAGAATCATACACGCTGGTCTCTGCCACCTGGTTTTCCAGCTCCGAACATCTTTGTTTGTATTGTAATACCTACAGAATACGACTAGTTAGCTCTCTATACGTATATACCAATGTCTAGAAGGGTGCGGGCATTACTTTGGCTTGTAAACGAGAAACAAGAGCTGCCTGATGCTGTTGCGCTTGTCTATACGTGTCCAACCGTCTTTTGTAATTAGCAGCTTCCTCTTCAAGACGATGGCGTAATTCAAAATTTTGTCTGACTAATGCATCCGGAGATAGATCTTCATCTTCCCTACGTTCCCCTACACCACTGGTGGTGCTCCGTGACGAATCCATTTTACTGGTTGTATTCTTGTCCGTCTTAAAGGTACGTAAACTTAATTAGACAATGTAGCTAAAAGTAATATACAGAGTGGATCAGAAAACTATGAACTGTTAAGAACAATGTTAATTATATGGAAAAACTTTCTGAAAATTCTGAATTTTGGACTATCCTACATAAATTAGTAACAAACGATATTACGATATTTAGAAATTATATACCTTCCGATAATTTCACTATATCGAGGACGCACAAGTTCATCGTTACAAGGTTAAAAACTATTTAAAATTACAATTACAATTAAAGTTAACCGAAATATCAATCCGTTAATATAAATCATATTTTACTATTGACATTTTTAGTCAATCTCCATTCATTTTCTAGCTGTAGTTGCATTTCTTAAAACAGTGTATACAAAGTTCCTATTTACTGTTTACCGCCGATTGGCAGGGTGCAATTTACAATAGGTACTGTTTTACCTACATCAGCAACAGTAGTGCTTTTTATGGCGAAATCTCGAAGCTGTGGTCAGAGTCCGTATAACGCTAGTTAGTATGGTGGTAAAACGCTGAAACTGTTAGCCAAATTACCGACAGCTGATTTTGGCTAACAGTTTGAGCGTTTTGCCACGGCACCAATTGGCGCTGTACAGATCCCGAAAGAAGCTTCGAAAACTTGCCGCGAGCGGCGCCACTCGTCGCAAACGGCGCTATATTTAAATTTTTAAGAGTAAATGATTCGTGTCGGATGTTACATTGTACGTTATGTGCGCAATCTAATGGTTCAATTTAGGTTTGTTCGACGACTTTTTAGTGTCTGTACTTTGAGACAAGGCCGAATAAAACAAAAGTATTTCGAGATTGAATGAAATTTCGAAATCGTTTCTAACAGCGACGGCCCGAAAAATGTTAAAAGGGCTAGGGATACCTCTTTCGTCTTGTTAGGCCCTCTAAGGAACGGTGGCCGCCGCCTTTCCATCTGTCCTCTCGTCGAAATCTGCGGAATACCTTTAGGCAATGGCTGCAACACAGAATTCATTCGATGAAGAAGAAGAAAAGTCGTTTGTTCTCAGCGTGTTCGGCGAGGCGAGCTTCTTAGCGCAAGGGGAAAGATAGTCTTTGCGTGTCTCATTGCCAACGGAATCTTCTCTCGAGGAATTATCTCGCTCGATTGATAAACAGGAAAAAGAAAAGAACGGTACGATAATGAATAAACCGACGTTAAGCTGACATATTTCAAACCGTTCGCTGTTCCGCTAGGTCAGCCTAATCTCCGTCGCGCCGCGCCGGCAAGAGCAACAAAAGTTGGAAAAGTTTCGTTATCTATCGGGCCGCAATGTTACCAATTCGTCATACTTGATTAACTCCGAGCTCTCTTTAGAAAATCAAAATCTGCATCTAAATCTGCATCTGACCACTAGAGAACCGTAGACCGTACGTTCTTCGCAATAGGAGTGTTCGCAGGCCCCAGACATCGTGCCTGGACTCTGGGTGGCAATTACCCCGGCTTAGGGGTACGAGGAGATCCTAATTGTTCATGGAAACGATTCGCTCGCGAATCGCGAGACGCGGCGAGCCCAGCGTTCCTCCCTCAATGTTCCTCTTTCGGCTGGCAGAGCCAGAGGTTTGTCGTATCCGGTGTCTGGGCGAATGGAAGTAGAAGAAGCACGACCCACTGCCAGGCACCGAATGGCACCAATCGATATGTATATGGTGAACCCGGGTTCTCGCGAGGATATCACCCTTCGAATACACTGTCCTAACTTTTCTACGACTTCGTGCGCACAACTTTAAACGCGGCGCGGCGCGGCGCGGCGCGGCGAGGCGAGGCGTTCCGTCTGGCCCGCAGCAAAATCGTTAAGCACCCCTCGGTGACCGGAAGCTCGCAGCTTCAAGAAACCGGAAGGACCCCGTTGTTGTCCCTCGAGTCTATTTCGCTGAAACAATATTCGTTCCAGTGAAATTTCAGACTGATCGAGCAGGGTACACGGAGATCCCTGTGACGTTATCGCGGGGTGTTACATTAGCAATTTCGTGGTTTTCAATCTGTTCAGGGTATTACGGCGAGATTCGAGTCGCACCACGAACATCCTCGAGTCACGAGTGTCCACGAACAGCCACGAGCATCCACGAGCCATGCGAAATGGCCCGGAGAGTTCAATGAACGAGGAAACGGCAACGTTCGAGCAACCCCCTGAGAATCCCGCAGCTGGACTAACAATCGCGACGAGATAAACCGCGTGCTCTCGGCCACAGAGCCGCAGTCGATCCTCCGCTCCGATAGTAATAACAATTAGCCGGTCGGAACGACGCCGGAAACTTTTCTCGTTCGTAAATTCACGCCCGTTTTCGATCACGTGTCCCTCGTTGCGGCGCGGCGCGGCGCGGCACGGCGCGGTGTGTCGACGGAGCCCCGATATCGAGTTCAGAAACTAACGGCGCTGGTTAATTGCCCGGCATCAGGGAACTCCGCGACGACGGAATTCGTCGAACCCGAACGCTTTCCGAAACTTTCTTTCCGTAAATCAATCTTTCCAATTACGATTCCGAACGGCGCCGAGGGTCTAATGAACCCCGCTGCGTTCGACAAACTTTGCCGGAGCTATCGTGGCCGAGACAAACATTTATCTGGTTCTAGTTAGACTGCGGACACCTCGCGCGAATGTGCAAACTGTTTCAAAAGACGAATCAAAAGTATGCTGCGAAGCTCTCGAGGAAAATCGAATAATAGTAGTAATAATAATAATAATAATAAGAAGAAGAAGAAAATAATTATAAGAGAAACGAAAGGAAAAGGAAGAGAAAAAGGGAAGAAGGAAGAAGATGAAGGATGGAGGATGGCTGGAGAGGCTGTCTCGGCTCCCGCGTATAAATCCGAGCGTGGTCACACGGTTGCAGCCTGTATCTCACTGGTTGCCGCGTTATCACCGGTCCGGGATAACGTGAGAAAAGAGGGAGGAGGCAGAGAGAGAGAGTGGAGGTGAAATCTCATTGACCCGTCGGACGACCGTCTGCAAAAAACTCGCTCAGATAGGAGAGACGAGCGGTTGAATCCGGTTCGCGCGTTTCCTTTGGCCCGGTTTCGTCCGCAGGCTCGTCTCGCTTCCACGGGTTCGGTTTCAGGCCGAAAATTTTGAAACCACAGCGATTCGAAAACTTTCGTTGGCGAACAAAGTTCTACGATTCGGGGGTATGAAAGCGAGAGTTGCCGCACCAGTCTCCTTTCGATTTCAGGAGCATCGAGATCGAGTCCAAGGCTGGCATAAAGCCGGGCTAATTTCTCGGCGAGCTCGCGGCGCGTAGCAACGCACCGGAAGCAGCTCGGTTTACGAGTTCGCGAATACGGGAATACCGGGATATCGAAGAATTTTGCCTGCATTCTGCGTTGCGATATCGATCGCACTCGCCGCCAATAAGTGCAACGAAAGGGTGTAGCGTGAGGGAATTCGGGCTACCCGGAATTCACGGTCACATAGTTCCGTAAAGGGACGCCTCCGCTCGTCCTTGACCATGCTGCAACCAGCTCCGACGAAACGCTTCGAATACCGAATTGATTCATAGCCTGCCGCCGTCGTTGAACTCCCGCGACTCGAAATCAATTTGTGACCGCGCGAGCCTCGAGTACTCTTCGACCTCGAGCAATCGAATATTTCGAACGGCCGTCTAGGTTCGTTCGCTCGTTACCTTATCGAACGAACGTTCGAGTCTAGTCGATGCGGATCCAGATGCGGAAGCGCCGACCGTCGCTTATCGCTCCTCCCTTGGAAAGTGAATCGAACGTGTTCCGAATCGCTTGTCGTACGATACAAATACATGGTCGCGGTCGAAGCGGCAATCTGTAGTTTAACAAAATTCTAGTAAAAAATTCGTAAACGCCGGAACGGCGCGTTAATACGAGATAAGAAGGCGGAGCGGGAAAAACGAGCGATGCGATGCCGTCGCAGAAATTAATGACGGTCAATGTTCAGTTTCTATTCTCGCGTAGATAGAAGCCTGCGCTCGCGAATCGGTCTCGACTCGAGCGAGTCGTTTATCAAAGGCACCCGATTGTCAGCCTCTATCGTTTCGTTCCCAGAGTTGTGCGCGATCTCACTGGCGG